>PNEQ01002495.1:0-80028 GCA_003012365.1 Medauroidea extradentata
AGCACGCATCTCTTTATTCATTCAGGGTTCGAACCCACTATTTTCCCTGAGATATTAGAGTGTGTTTCATACCGACTGGTGTTCAGTCGTGAGCTACGTGGAGCTGTGTGTGTGTGCCAATCACATTCGGTAGCTCACCGCGAGGTGGGGCCGAGTGGGGCATCATATATATTTTGCGACACAAGAGTGATGGGCAGACTGTACCATCACAATATATATATATATATATATATATATATATATAAAAAATCAAGGTATAACAGACAACATTTTAAGAAAAGCCAGTTGTTTTCAGCAATAAAAAAAAAACACAGAAATATCTATGATTGATCTGCTATTTTCAAATGTGCTGTCAACTTGTGTTAGACACATTAAGCTATTATAATCAAAAGAAAGACAGTTTCAGTTAAATTAAATTAATTCCTACCATTAATTTCTACGATCATGGTAATTTTCGTACAGTGAATACATGTCCGTAGTTACACATAGCTCAGTCTGAGACATATTACCCATTGTTAGGGACCCTTGTTTTTCGCGAAAAGAATTTAACCTCACTTTGTTTCAGTGTCTTACGTGTACATCTGCAGTTCTGCTTCGTGGTCAGTGATTGGATATTTTAGTTCTCACGAACCTTGGGCTTCTTCCGGCAAATCACAGACGTGTGGAGTTGAATGAATGCTATTGTAATTGGCTCAGTTAAATGATACATGGCTCTTCGAATAGACACACTGCAAATAACTGTGAAGCAGAATCGCAGATGTGCACGTAAGCCACCGAAACAAAATGTGATAAAATTCTTTTCGAAAAAAACAAGGGTCCCTACCAATTGTAAGCACCTGCTCAAACACATTTTACTTATAATTTATGATCTCAAGTTGTTTATGGTCACAAACAGTTTTGGTAGCCTTGCATTCCACGTTTAGAGTATTGTTAATACACACATTTTAACTGTAATCTTGTACAGTGATCTACTGGAAATTGTTGGATTCATGTTTTATGTTGTAATTTTTGATGTGAAGAAAAATAAAAAGCAATTTTTATTACATATTGAAAAAACTGTCAATTTGCATTATTTCCATATGCAAAAGTATTGCAAATAAGGGACTTAACAGAAATTTTCTCACTAAGCATATAGTTTTCATTAAAAATTTGAATTTCCAGTCTCCAGAAGCAATTTTCCTGTTTTATACCTGGCCATTTTAGCCAAAGTTTGGCTAAACAATTCTGAACAACCTATGTGTCTATATATATACACACATACATACATACATACATACATACATAACGTAACACATTCTCAAATAGTGGGAAATAGTGTATCTCCTGCATTAAATGTTACTGGATATAATGTCTCAAAAGCATATCCCAATCCTTTATGAAATTTATCTTTGGCATTTTGACATTTTTGTAGAGGAACAAAAGGCAAGTTTAACCCCCCATCCCACCTGCCACGGTAAATAATTAAAAGAATTTGAATTCCGCGTTCTGGGCTACGCGACGGATGGACAGAGTAGGCTGTATATAGTGGTATTGTTACCCCGACAGCTGCGCTCAAGGTCGTTGACCTGGTGTTCTAGTGTGTCTTCGTACCAATCAGCAGTGCATATCCACGCGCGATCAGAATAAAATGGAGAAATTCTTGTATAAAAAGTTGCAATTTTATTTTAGAAGTTCATTTGCATGCCATGTTACCAAGTTCTCGAATACATTCCACCGTGCTTAGCTACTGTGTTTTATATGATAGTTACAGACCTGAAAACATTTGAGTTTTCCCTTGGGCATACTGTAGGATTCCTACAACTGTAAGTTTGTGTCATTTTCATAATTGGTCTTTGACTTATTTGAGTTATCATGGAAGTCTCTGAGTGAATAATGAAAATGTCACTAATACAGATAGATCACTTTAAATGCAAGTAGCTAATAAGCATCTGCCGCCTGCTTCAGTTCAAAGGTATTTATTTAGGATAGCCTTCATGCCAGCGTACCCGCGAATATACCGGGCTCTAATAATAGTACGTTCCTAGAGTACTGTCATGCTATCGTTGTTTCAACACATTTTGAAAAATAACTAACATTCTAATAAAGTAATTCCTACCAGCAATTTACACAGTTACTGCTCGTTTCTATACGGAATCCCTCAATTAACGTTATTTGATGTGTTACACAGAGTGCGACCATAATTCCAAAAGTTTGCCACTCGAAAGTTACATAGAAGTACACACATTACAAAAGCAAAGATACTACAATGTTGTTGAGTCTTGTGCCATTATCAAGTTTTTGCAGCCTTGCTTACATACATCTAGAACATATAAATAGGTTCTAGGAAGGTGAACCCCTTAATAAAGTTGTTTATTCTCACTTATTACTACAAAATATTTTAGAAACGAACCAAGTCTGAAGGTAGTGTGGTTTCCTTGCTGCAGGACGCTTCCAAAAGTATGGATGCTGTGAGAGGCATAGTCGAGGGTAGTATGACAGGTAGGATAAGGGAGAGGGGTGGACGGCACTTCCGCTCTTCCAGGGCGACGTGTGACCTTATACCTGGCTGTCCACGTCCTTGCCAATCGATGTAAGTGGAGCAAACAAAGCATACCGACAGTATTTATATAAACATAATCATATTTTAATACATAATGCATTATCATTCAATGACAAATACTTAACATCTAATTATTACTTAAGGAGGCTGTAGATCTTATTGACAGTGAGGTCACCTGAGATGGTGATACACAATGTTACACAAGGATAAGAGCTGAGAAAGGAATAGTTCATGGCATTTTTCAAGGAGCCGTCACAGCATTCACCTGAACCAATTTCGAGAAACGATGGAAAACTGAAATCAGAGGGGCTGAAATCGGGATTCAAACCCATGTTATAGTAATTGCGAGTCTAATGCATAACCGTTGTACCACTTCGCTCAGTTCCATTCATAATCTGTGATAATGTAAGCTTCTGTGAACATCGTCATTACGCAACTCATTCAATAAAATCGCCTTTGAATTCACTTTATAATAAGACGTATCAGTGATAGGTAGAAACAGGGTTAGCCATGCCACATGTAAAGAGTAAAGAAACAATAGTGTCATCTTATGTACACAAGAGAAAATATAATCACTCGAATTAAATAACCTGTAAGTTGTGGATGACGGTATTTAGTGTGCAAGCATTTAGCTGTTGTTATCTTGCATTATGGTTTTCCGTTACAAGCAGCCGTACGAGATAAATATTTTCTGGGGAAAAAAATGTATGAAAACTAAAAAAAGACATCCAAATTAATTACAGTTGTCATTACAGTGATAATGTGGATCCTACAAAACATTAATAATCTTTCTCTTGCTGTCAAAGTCAGTGGGAGGGCAAAGAACATTTGGTCAGCATTTAACATTGATGCTTTCAGTTTTTCAGTGCTGGTAAAGACATGAGGAATGAAGCAGCACTAAAATGAAAGGGCGGAGGAAACGGGACATCCCCCAAAAAAACAGCTGGCTAGTGGTGTCATCCAGTAAAATTCACGTACAAATATTCAGGTCGACCCTGCCAGGAATCAAACTCTGATCACCATGTTGGTTAATGGTAGTATTGAAACCATACTCATATTCTAAATGCAATTGAGTCACAGCATATTTGTATATCGACCTTTAATTTAGGATTACAAATATTTTAGTTTTGCTGATTCAGCCGAAGAATACTGCATAACATTCACCCAAATATTGTTTTGATGATATTTCCTGTAGTGATTATGCTCGCTCCCGATATTTGTGGCAAGATTTAAAAAAAAAAAAAAAAAAAAAAACCTTTTGCAGTTTTATAATACATGCTGAATTTTCATTTCGTATTTATTAAAATTTAGCTTGCAACTTTTATTTGTCTGTATTAGTTTTTTAGGAAATAGAATATAATCTGTAAGTTTGTTCATGATAGAATAGTGAAATGGTAGCAAAATTAATGTTAATAAATTTCATTAAACTCAAAAGAAATTTTGATAAAATAGGCTACAAATGCAGAAAGGGAATTGCGTATGGTAAAATAATCTGTAAATACCGGAATACTATGATAATATATTTACATGTTGGTATAGCATAAGTTACACTTAACCCTTTATAACTGCATATGAACCATTAACTGCTTATACAATTTTGTAACTGCGCCAGCAATGCAAAATATGTATGAACTATCTAACTTAATTATAGATGGTGAAATTTCGCAAATTCAATGACTTGCATGTTAGAATCAAATATACTATGTATACTCAAGTCCCGACCATTTGTCCACTAGCTGCTACTCAATGGAACAGCAGACAATGAACAAATATACAGGGCTTGAGCATGCATAGAATATTTGATTCTAACATGCAAATCATTGAATTCACGAAATTTCACTATTTATAAACATAATGCTTCCTACCTCCGGTCCTCGCTTGATATCTTTAAATTGTACCCAGGCGTGCGTAAGGTGGTCATTACATTCTGATTGGCTGCTGGAAATAGTCCTCCTTTGGTGTATGGGATACTGACCGGTAGCTAATTTACATCAGGTACTTGCAAAGTATGTTAAATTTCAAGAGTGTGAAACTCTAAGATGTGTGTAAAGAGGTTCTCACTTGAACTGCACAGATTGGAAGAAGTGTGCATGCAAGTCGACTAGAATACAGTCTGGTGGAAAACTGCTATACTACAAATCCAGCATTTACACAACAAAATGAGGACCGTCTAGAAATACAATGTCCTATATATTTATGAACTCAGAATAGCCGGTAGAATACGAATATGAGGACCGGCACCAGGTCTTCACAAGAAAAAATGTCCTCACAGAGTCGCTCAGCAAACTGGCGAATGTCCTCACAAGGTAGCTTATGCCCACTCACTCATTCACTCACACACACATACATGCGCACACACACATATATTTTAAAAACTCCATAACTTTTACATAATCACTCATCAAAGTCACAAAATGTTTGTTGCTGTGTAGCCAAAATTTAAAAAAGTAATTAACTTAACAAATTAAAATCACAGGTAAGTAAGTAAAGTGTATCAATGTATTTTATGATACATTTGACAAAAGGTGGTTTTGAAAATTTTTTTAACAACCACAACTCAAAGTCATGCAGAAAAAATTATTTTTTTATAAATTTTACAAATACAAAAATTTACTCCTTTGTAATCCCAATGCTGTCTTGCAGTACTTTATAGAATTTATTATTAATATTAATTATTTTACTTCTGCAACTTAATTACCATTTTCAATTTAGGTTACATCATTCTGTGATTTTTGATGAGTTACTATGCAAAAACTATGGGGGCTATTTTATTCTGGGAAATAACATGTTATCTGATGCATACATGTTGAACAGTGTTTGCAATAAATATAAAATAATTAATTTTGAGGGTAAGGTATGAAAAAAAAAAACTATAATATTTTGCCATATTATTTGACTTTGCAGCTTTTTTGTCTTGAAACGCAAGGATGCTAATGCTGTATCTAGCTCACTCACCAACTGTCTAATTGCCTCTATGCGCAACACACTCAAATGGCAAGCAGTCTGCAAATTGCCTGACAGTGACTTCAAACTGTTGTCGTGCAGTTTTATGGAATGCTAAAGCAGGTTTAAAGACTGATATGTATTTTATGTACAGATAATAAAGCAACTAAAATTGATTATAGGATACACCTGATTTTTGCACGTTATTCATACAAGTACAAACTTATAGAGCCAAATCATTTTGAATTTTAAGAAAACAGCACTTGTTTTCAACACAAGTTGCAAGTAAATTTGAGTGAATCCATTCGGGTGTAGGCTACAATTTTGCAATGCCAAGTCAAACAGCAAATTTCACTATATTAATTCCTCAAAAAGAAATGTAATCATGTAAACTAGTGTAATATTTCATGGCTTCATGTCTGTATTTTTATATATCATAATCTGTATGTAATTTGAAGTCATCTATTTAGTTCATCAGTAACTGTAACAAATGTTCAACTAATGTGCATTTACTCTTCCAATGGTTAAACCATAAACATTTTCAAACATTTGCCCTTTCTAAATGGAGTTCTCCGAGTTATAGAAAAATCAGAAACCTTTTTAACTGGTCGAAATAGATTTTTTTTGACGTTTCTACCCATCTTATTATTATTATTTTTAATGTTGCCATTGTCTTAATCACTACTATTTACTAATTTTAAGCATGTCAGACACTGAGTACTTGTAAACTCTTGAGAGCATTGTACATGTTGGTTTAGTAACTATAGTCAACTGTGGTTTTTATATTAGGTAGCCACAAGACAACCTAGAAGAATACAACCTGAGATTCACGACCTACTTGCAGTTGTCCTGACTCCTGAGTGAAATACACAAGCTACATTAAATATCAATATAAGTATATCTGTACTAACCTTTCAAAGGCTGTCAGTTAACCTGACATAATATAGGCTTCAGTAGAATGTTATAGGAACGTAAATTGTAAACAGTTAATATTAATTATAACTATAAACTATACACACTTTTTGATATACAGTAGTACTTCTTTCTTTGCTTGTAATATGTTTATAATTTGTTGCGGTAACTGTAGAGGAAAGGGTCTGTGGATATATTACTAAATTACTTTTACAAATAAAATAAAGAAAAAAAAAATATTTTTTTTTAAATTTGGATATGTGAATGTTTTTTATAAAATGTGTTACTTTTGGCTTAAGTTGATAAACTTTCATAGAGAAAATACTTTACGAAACAACAATCTGTTGTTACATTTAAACACCAAAAGTACCCCTCCACATTTAACGTCTCTCTTAACTAATTTAAAATTGAAGTTCTAATATATTTTTACAACAAAAATGCTTCCAGTTACAGAATATAAACAAACCTCTAGCAGCACGTGCAGCATGTAAACAAACTCTCCAGCACATATTGCTGCACATTCATTTCTGTTTGCCGTTGACATAAAAAACACCTGGTGCGTGGTTTTTCCTAGTGTATTTGTTGTTACTTGAGCCCAAATACCAAATATTTTTAGGTCCACACGTATTCATCCGGGCCGTTCTGTTGGCACGCTGCTACGGACTTGTCCGTGACGAGCTGCAACTTTGGGAGTACTAGGTGCTGGTTGCAGTAATTAACCCATGAAAATTAAGGAAAGAAAAGTTTTATTTTGCTACTGAATTGCATGGTTAACTATCTAGCTATATGTATGTAAAAATTATTCACAATACAATATACATTTTTACTCACCTTTATTGGCAAATGTTTGATGTTGATGTAACCACTGATGGTCCAACCCACTAACGTTATTGTGGAGACAAAAATCACAAATGGAACAAAGTAGCCAGCTATGCGATCTGCTAACTGTTGGATAGGTGCCTTTGATGTCTGAGCTTCTTCCACTAGCCTGACAATTTGTGCTAACGTTGTTGCTTCTCCTGTTAGAGTGGCATTCATTAACAACATGCCATTTTGATTGATTGAACCGCCGATCAAGACAGAGCCTGAAAATTCATATGGCATTGTTTTATTAATTATAATAGTGAAGTATTTTAATATTCTACTTATAAAGGCTAATATTTTTAAATACATTAATTTAAATAAAAAATGATTATAAGTGATTCGGAATAAAGTGAACACTCAAAAAAGCCCTGATTAATTTCTATTTCCTGCCAGTTTATATCTTTCTGCCAAATGTAAACACAAATAATGCCACGTGCTTTTATTTACATAGGGTAGTGCAATGTTTACAAATGCATTAATATGCTCCGATAAATTTTAGCTACAATATCTACTCATTAAATGCACTGGGGCTGAATATAAGATATAAAAAAATTATCTTAGTTATAAATACCTGCGAGTTAATGTCTGGTTTCTGTCCATCGACTAATCTAAACAACACGGACTATTGTGTTACGAATCTCATAAATGAGGGCATATTTTATTTGAATTTGTAATGTAAAACTGCCACTAAAAACAGACATGACACACGCTATTCAATAATTAAAGTTACTATCAGTTCTACTGCCACGAACGAAAACGCTCTTCAGAAACAATAAATAACGTATTTTCTTAATATGTAAAATAAAAAGTATGATGTTTCTAGGCTGACAAACGCAAAACATAATTTACAGATTACCGATGGTTTCACATCATTTCGGCAATGATACTCAAAGTAATTTCCAATACTTTTGAATGTGTATATACGCACAATGGACAAACGCACGAAAATGATGCAACTTGGCGGCAAGAACCTAACTCTGATGCCACCTGTCGGTGGAGTTTAGAACTATCTGAAGCGCAGAGCCAACTGTATCGACCACGGCGACTCAAGGTCGGCGATAGCATGACAATATTCTTGCGCCAATGGAGTCTAATTATACTGTAAGTATGAATGTCAATAAGATCATAAGTAAATATTTTGAAATATATTAATCACAGAGAGGTCAATTTCATCATACGTTCTTTCACAAAAGTTATATTCAAATATGAAAATACACGGAACTACATGCAATGAATCACTACCAACCATACAAGCAGTAAAGTAACTCTTGTTAGTGGTGGCGTATATGCAGCAACGGCTAGTTATTTTATTCAAAGGTTAAATCTTTAGTGCTCACTTTATTCCGAATGACCTATAGCAGAATTTTCATAGTGTAAAATTTTTTGAATTTGCATAATTCACACATAAGTCTTACTTCTGAAATCACAAAAGTCAAATTTTGTAATGTCTATACATGCAGTTAAGGTGCACATATTTGAAAGGAAAAGAAGAATGAAAGATACATAAAACAAAAAATTATTTTATTCTCCTTAAAGTGAAATGTGTGTATATTTTATGTATATTTTTATATTCAAATAATATAATTTTTTGCTTTCTTGTTACCTATAAAAAAACTTTTCATTTTCTGAAAAAATAAAAGCCCTATTAAATCAATGTCACGTATAGCATAAAACATAATCGAAATTAATTAGACTTCCTCATACACAGTTAAAAATTTGCTTCTTGTTATGAGACAGAAAAATGCCAACACACCAACATACACCAGAGTACTACCTTTTGCTACACTAATGTGACAAACAGTTCAAGTTAGTCAATTGCATTGCTGCCACTCTTAACACTCTCCTTTGATTGACTTCACTTCCAAAGCCTATTCTTCACAGACACAGTGCTTGGCATTGACCACTTCTTTAGAGAGTGCATCAGCAACAGTCTCCTAAATTGGCGAATGAGGTTGGCAGCAATTGTTGATAGGTAAATATCATCGACAAATTTGAAGTACTGGTGGGCCAGATTAAGTGAATACTTTAAGAATGTGCAAGATGACAGAAGCATTTCTTTAATTAATGAAAATGCTATTTTGCTGACAAATAAAACTATAGAGTGTCATGCTCTATCGAGTCTGCAGCTGGCAACAGATTGGTTACATAACCTTCAATGGCATTGTTCAATGCATTCAGTGAGTTAGTTCATTTCAGGACAGAACACTTGGAAATCATAACACTGTGGTTAAAATACTGTTTCTTGAAAAGCAATATTTATAACGTGTTCTGGGCTAAGTTGTGTAACTTAGCTGTGTTATTGTGTCTTTTCAAAACAAATGAGGTAGATACTGTGAAGATTTTGACAATGTTAACAAACCATTTGAACTTAGCCCACGAAACAGTTTCTATACATTCAAATTTCACAATCAAGACCAACATGATAAAAAGTCTAGTCCAGAGAATGTTGTAGGGAAACTGACAGAGAATGGTGTTGAGTCTTTGTCACTAGGGTAAAATTAACATAAAAGGTAGTTTGTATGCTTGCTAAAACACTGTTGACATAGTATCAAACTTGATACACATGTATTAATGTCTTAATTGGGTGTTAGAGAGAACGTAACGTGGCGATTACAAATTATGAAGCTTAGGGGCCTTGAAGTTGCAGTTTCCGTGTTTCAAAATGGTTCATAAACTTTTTATTTATCCTGTGATGATGTCTGAGGCACAAAGCTTTATATAGGCCTCATTTAAAGAAAATTACTGTGCAAATTAACCACCATGCCCTCAAGAAGGTAATCGCGAGTGTGATTGGGCGAATTTGAACGCTTACTGACTGTTCTTAGCTTAGGAGGCCTCCCTGGTTTTGGCGCTACATAAAGCCACGCTGCCGCCCCAACGCAACTCATTTTTCTTCTGGTGGTCAGGAGGGAGCATCTCTGTTTTACTTTGCTGGTGTGCAGACAAGATATGTGGCACAGCCAAATGGTCTATTGATATCTCCGGTTTAATGTGCTCTTATGTATTAAGTGTACATATAAGTGGCCGGTTACAGTTACCTTATTGAAGAGAATTCCAACAAAATATTCAAAGTTTATTTTCAGGGATTTTTGTGCTCAGTGTATGGTCTTTTGCACACGTGTGCATGCAATTGCTTCTGTGCTACCCACTCGTCACCGAGTATAGTCCTTTGGATGAGATGTATTACAACCATCTTGCGAATTACATAGTATGCAAAATAAAATTATTGATTCTCCAGAGAGAAAAATGTGTTGGAGTAAGGTCAAAAAAACTTGAAAGAATTTGTAAGGATGCAGAAAATATCTGACAGTAGTTAAGTTCAGCACACATATTAAGTGGGTGATTTGGTGTAACTGAAAAACTCATTATTAGAGCACAGCAGCTAAATTTACCTCTAAATTCACTTTAAAATTTGTTGCTCTACACAAAATTTAAAAATCTGTTACTTTGCTTGCCCAGCGTGAAGATAACCTAGTCATCAATACCCAAACATTTTTTCCAGATCCAGCTCCCTAATGAGGAAATATGTTAATTTGTTTGTATTTGTTTATGCCGTTCATATAATGTGTTCTGAATCACTTATTTGTTGCTCTCTGTTATGGAAACTGAAATATGGTATACTTAGATATTTTAGATATAGTTGTGATATTCTTATACCTGAATCACAATATTGTGCAATGTGTATTATTGTGTTTCTAGCTTTTGTTATTATCACATGCTGTTGTGCTTGTTTTGTTCGGGACATTTGGAAAGTGGTCAAGGCCTTCCTATCCCTGAGTGCAGCCTAATGTTTGTTGGACACTGTCATTGCCTACTTTAGGATTGCTTGCTTGGGGTTTGCCTGCTGTAGAGAATTGCATTGCTGGTCATTTACCAGCCAGTGGGACTGCTGTGGTTTTGGAATTTTTTTCGTCCATGCACCGGTCTGGATGCTGGTTCCCATCACTACGGATTCTGTGTCTGTCAGAGCTTGGGTGCCTTGAAGTTGCAGTTTCCATATTTCAAGACAATTTTTAACCACACTGTGATGTCATATGAGATACAAAGCCTAACATATGCTTCATTTAAACAGAATGGTTGTGCTAATTAACTGCTGTGCACGCAAGAAGAAGGTTATTCATGAGTATGATTGGGCGACTTCGAAAATTGTATCTGCTGTTCGCAACTTGGGAGGCTTCCCCATTTTCGGCACTATATAAGGCCATGCTGCATCCTCAACAGAGTAAATTTTTCATCAGGTGGTCAGAAGGGAATATTCCTGTTTACTTTACGTGGTCTGCATGCAAACAAGGTATGTGGCAGCCCAGTGGTCTAATGATATCTTTGACTTAATGTGCTCTTTATTACTTGTGGATATACACAGTCCGTAAAAGTTTGTTGTAGTGACATAGTTTTGGGATATAAAATAATATTTTGCAAATAAACTTTGTTCAATTTTGTATGGTGGGCAGTGTGTCCAGTTAGTATAGAATTTGTAGTTACATAGCCAGTGTTCAAGAAACATCACCAAGTTGCTTTTGCGGTACAAGAGGCTGCCAACAAATAACATTGACAGCTTGGTGAGTTGAGGTTTGTATGAACCTACAACATATTAGCAGTGGGCCACTCCAATTGTCACAACTTGTAAGGCTGATAGATTGGTGAAGATCTGTGGGACTGAAAATGTTTTGTGAACAAAGTGTAGGGCTACAACACATAGACATAGTCACTACCAACAACAGGGTTGTTCAAAGTGAAACACATGCCATTTCATGGTATGCGCCTCACAAAAGTGTTCCAGAGGTTAATAGAGATAAATCTATCATGGAAACAGGGAGCTGTGGTGCTGCTTCATATTCTCCTCATAGAATCTATTGAAGAATATCTTTACATCCAAACGTGTGATGGAACTTAGTCTAGGGTTGAACAAGTAAAAGTGTATATTGTAGTGCCAGCTATAACATTTGTAAGTAACTGTGTAAATAGTATTGCAATGCACCCAACAGTTAAAGTAATTCATCCCACCATAGCACTCTTGAAAAAGGCAGCAACAAGCATTTTTAAGGTTGTTGAACATTTTTGACAGTTTCCTGCATGGCAAAGCCAGTGTGGCTGAACTACTACATTGATTGCTTGACAACGGATGGCTGTGGAAGTGACAACAGCCTACACAGGCACTTTCTCTGCTATGGGAGGGCTCCTGTAGTCAAGAGACTGTGTTAGTGCAATATGAAATGTCACAGCAAATAACACTGACATGTGATTTCTCTGAGTACAGCCTAGATGAGGAACTTGCATATACAGAAGAAAATAGTAGTGAAACAGCCATTGCTTTTGGTTCATACACTTTGTAGGAGCATGGAAAAAATACACATAGAAAGACGAGGAGATTTAAGTATCATGTTTGGAGTCACCAAGTACAGGCAAGTATGTGACAGCACTAACATTAACAAGCATTACAAATCACCAGCCACATTTACGCTTGCAACAATCTTCAAACCAAACACTTGGACATCTCGTCATCAAGATTATTGTGGACGTAGCCTGTGACTATCCTCATTTAACTACAAGATTTGTGTCAACCATGGTCAAGCACACGGCATGCATATGCTTTAAGCTGAATGCCACCAGTAGGTCCAGAAATATAAATTCTGGTTGTTAGAGTTGTGTTTAGGCCTTGTCCCTGAGTTTTGCAGCGCATTGGGAGATTTATTATGTCTGCAAACATGCAATAGGAAGAAAAAAATCACTGCACAGTTTTATAAATGAAATTTCCAATTTTCTAATAAAGTTCAAATTATTTATTTAATTAAAAAAATATAAGTTAAATCGTAATTTAAGATGTTATAATCTCGGGTATGTATATACTTTTATATTAGCGACATATTTAATATTTTGCACAAATCATTAGATTACTGTTCTGAACACAAATGTTCAACCACATTTTGCAAATTTGTAGATATATTTTAGTAACAAGGGTTCATACTTTCAATGTAACTGACAACATTTCAAATCGTGTACAGCCCTAGCTCGTGGTAGTTTAGGCTTCCTCCAGTAGGTGTCAGGTTAAAGTTCAGGAGAAGAAATCACAGTGCAACCGTTACATGGCAGTATTATCAGGGCACAGTTGTGGTGGGAATTCAAGATTCTTGTGGCCACAGATGGAATAGCAGGCACAGTGCAGTGCAGATATCAAAAACATGGAATGAAGCTAGTCAATGTAAATTTTGTTAAGCATTAATTTACAGTTTTTTTAAATAAGTTTTTTATATCTTCAACTACAATTTTCAACTTATGGGTACCACACAATTCCTGAATTACGGTGTACAATAAGTTACTGCTGTTTCTCCAATAATATTCATTTACATGTTAGTAATCTGTAAAATTTGCAATGTCACAAAGTAAACTAAACCAGACCAGTCAGTATAGCACACCACACCAAGGCTTTACACGTGGCACATACACGAAACTGTATACTTACTGAGTGTAGTCGCGAACTAGCTGCTACCGATACATTTTGTTTGTACTCAGTAGTGAACATTTTAAAGTTATGAGAAGTTTAGTGTCAATAGTCTGCAGATGAAAAAAAATATGAAAAATAATTTGTAAGCATTGAAAATTTTTAAATTAAGTAAATTGTATGTTTGCTTACATAAAATGTGTATGCGTATTCTATATTTCTAGCAACTGTTGTCATTAGGAGCATTACGAAAGTTTATATTACTGTTTAAATGTTACATTCCGATTATTCATATCAGTTTAATAATTGTTATATTCTTATTTATTTATTTTCAATGATGGTGTTGCTAGTCCCATGTAAGATGTGAACTGGCCCAGTACTAAAATGTAACATGGGAAAATTAATTGTGTTGGCAAGTAAAGAAGTTGAGTACATATTACTGCTAGTAATAATATATGTTAAATTATAATATGTACATGTCAATAGTTCAGAAACAACGTAATGTCCCAAAATCTCAGGTTAGCTTTTGGAGGTTCCATGTGGTGTAGATGCATGTTGAAAACAACATACATCAGGATGTTGGTCGTGGGGCTGTAGCATCCCGTAACAGGAAAGTAATGTTGTTTATCATGGATGTCATAACTCTGTTCATTCTAACCAGAGTTTTGATGTAAACAAACAACGTACCATCACTGCACCTTGCTGACTTCTGACTCAATTTGTGCAGCATGCCAACACATTATTTTCAACTGACAAAACATGCAATACAAAGGTGAAAATTACACAATTTTTAAGGAAATATTGACTCCATGTACAGCTGCAGTATATTTCAATATTCAATTACTAATATCAAGCCATGCCTAACGATAAAATTAAAAAATTCTTGTACTGAAGTAACAAAAATTTTGTACCCAGTGCACAAAAAATTGTCAACAGAATGAGTGATAAAACTTACTCCAAAATTCTCTTGCATTATTTTGTACTTATAGTTTTGAAAAATTAAATTTGGTTGATCACAACAATGATCTGTCAATAATTTGCATCACAAATACATTTGGTAGGCCTAATATAAAAAAATGTTAAACATTTTATTTGTACCTTAAAACATGACTGCAGTTTATTTAATAATGCAGACATATAAAGCCACATTTAAAAATTCATGAAACACAATGTCACTGTTCGCATCCAAAGTCATAACATAATCTGCAAGTCTATTGACTATGCGAACATTGTTGATGCAAGAACGTTAGAACAAAATAGAACAAGGAATTTTGGTGAGGATGAACTGAAACAGAAAAATTGTTGGCAGTAGCCAGAACATTGATGTGTTAATGTCCAAATATACTTTGAAAAAAAGAAATATTACACTTGTTTCTGATATTTGCATAATAGTCCAACTTATTTGTACGGTGGTAGTTATGATTGAACTAAACTTCTGATTTTCACAAACAAGTATAAGTGTATCATACATCTCTAAATACTGACAAGTGCACCTACCAGAAAATTGAATGTTTAGCAGTGCATCAGTGGTTTAATAACTCGTGAATCAACTGCAGGGATGCGTCGTGCATTAACCGTAATTATAGTAATAAACGTATAGAGTCATAGACTTTATTTGGAGAGAGAGAGAGAGAGAGAGAGAGAAAGAGAGAGAGAAAGAGAGAGAGAAAGAGAGAGAGAGAGAAAGAGAGAGAGAAAGAGAGAGAGAAAGAAAGAGAGAGACAGAGAGAGAGAGTGTGTGTGTATATATATATATATATATATATATACACATATACATAAAACAAAGCCAAATTGTTTTATATATAATCAAGGAAGCATTGCCAATTATGTTTATAAACGTCTCATCTAAGTCACACAATAACTTCAGAAACAAACTATACTTTCAAGACAGTGTACAGAGGGTTTGTTGATTAATTATATCTTAAGTATTTAGTAAAGCAGACATTCATATTCAGACAGGCAGGGCTATCTTTATACACAAGTTATTTTATGTTAGTATGTAATGCATACTGACCAATAGTTGGTCAGTTTATACAATTGTCTTTACACAAGAAAAAATTCACTAGAATATTTAAATGAGAATGAAACGTAGCCAGATTTGCAGAAACTTCTTGTGATTGTGACACCTGAGATAAAAATGTGTTTTATCAGTTTAAAAAATTAAACATAATATACATATTTCTGCAGTTAAAAATCGATAACAAACTGTTCGAAAGCATTTAAAACAAAAGTTTGTACTATCCGACAACCATTATAACAAAAATAACATATTTTTGCTTCCAAATGCTTAGAAAATGTTACTACATCATTATCATTATTCTCGTGTTGTGAAGAATGGTACATGAAGAGCCCGGCATATATTCACTCATTCATGGGTTGGTTTATTAATGACAACATATTATACTTACTACTTGCATCACAAAAATTAAACCGTTTTCTCCGGTTGCAACTGAACATCCCTTCATACTATTCTAAAATACTACAATCATCAACTTAATGTCAAGTTGATGCCCTACAAATGAAATCTGTAAACATGCTTGCGACTCAGGAAAAAATTGTAAATGGCTACAAACTGTGTAAAGTGCATTTGCTAACACTACTGCAGGCGCAGTCACCAAAACAACAACGTTCAAGGAATTTTCTACCAATCAAACAACGAAAACATGCATACTGTTATCGTGTTTGTAAACAAGTATAGATGTCTGGAATAAAATATACCTACTTCTGAAATTCATTTAAATACACAGCTCATTGATATTACACCAAAAAGCTATTAAAAATAATAATAATAAAAAAGCAATATAAACTTCTCACGTTTCTGTAAACCATGATTTCACACCTTACAGAGATAAACTATTTGTGATATAACATATTCAGTTGGTAATCCAGGTAAATTCATAAATATATCTCTAACAGCAGTGCAGAATTTGTAACAATGTATACAATTGCTAACATGGAAGAAGTCAGTATTTTTTCTTTCAGTGCAGCTGTTACTTAACATAACTACATTTCAAATTATCAATTCTTTAAGATGTTATACTACGTGAACATTTCATACATGATGTGTGTTAAATGTTAATCTGAATATAATAACAAATACAGTGGATTCAGTGAAATGAAAAACTGCTATGCAATCAAATAATTAAAAATAATAAGTTTGACTGTTTTATAACCCTTATTTCCAATCACTTCATGTCCTTTAAATTCACTATTGTACTATAGACAGTATTACTATGCCATATTCGTCAGGAGTACAGGTATTGCTAACATGCTATGTAAAACTATTACTATGCAGAACAGGCTGCGTGATGTTCACACGTCCTGGCATGACTCGTGAGGACTTTTGAAAAGAGAAGGTCTAGCCATCGGCCCAGCTCCTCCCTCAAACATAAACAACTGCAAGAAAATGCAAACAAAATCTCTAATCAACCCCTTCTGTGAGAGAAACTACCTTCCTTCACACCATACCCCTGGACACACTGTGCCAACAACATTCTGCTACACCTCCCCCCTCCTCAGTCTAAGAACTCCTCGCATGCTGCTATCTGTTAAGAACAAGAGGAACTCCTTACCATGCCCACCGTCTCAAAATGCCACTGAAGGAAACTAAGGGACAAGACCTTAAAGTGGGATGCAATATCAAACCACCCAATTGTGGCCTCAAGAATTTAAAGTTTGACATGAGCAGATTCAGTACTGTGTGCTGTCAAGAAATGTCCAATATTGACGGCAAGGAATACCAGGTGAGCTTAAAACATACTGAACCGGTGAGCTTGATTGTGTATGTAAAAAGACTGTGATCTGGGAAACTGACTAATTCCACTAAGAGTGATATGGAAAGATATGCAATAACTCCAACATGCAGCAAAATTGAAAGCAGCTGCTCAAAGGTACATCTAGTGGCATAATATGGACAAGGATATTGAGCAGTTCAAAGGCCAATGCCAGCAGTGTCAACAGTTCCAAGTTAATCAACTCAGCAATAACTTATTTAGAATTACCAGGACAAGTTTCTCCCAACTGGCACAGATGCTTACTCAAAATGGTCTGAGGTGAGAACAGTTCAATGTACGTCAATAGCAGTTGTCCTGTATTTGGCGAACACAATTATTATCCGCTGTATACATTATAAAATTGTTGTTATTCCTGGTTAGCTTCAGTTGTAGAAACACTAGACTATTGAAAAGGCAACATAAAATAAGAATAGAGAAAATTAAGTTTAATTTTCTCGCTATGTTACAACATGAACAAATGGTTTCGGACAAAGGAGTTGATAAACATTGCACTGAAAAATTTGTCAGCTTGATTCAGTCAACACAGTTTCACCCAATAAATAAGTGAAGCACATGGTCCAGACAGTTAAAGCAAAACATAAAAAAACTTGGCTCCGGTGACTTGGAAACCAGACTGGCCAGAATATTATTCCTACTATGTACCACCCTGAGTACTGCACCCCAGAATGAGCCATGCAACACTCCACAGGAGACCCGTCCACCAGTGACCGTGAACAGCCAATGCCATCAGTTTAGCATTGTGAGACAACCCACCACAGTGATGGAGAATGCAGGTGATACGAGTCTATTCAAGTGTTTTGAGGTTTTCAAGACGATCAAGATACATCAGAACCTAACAGAGTGAAAGACTATGTGTAGAAATAATGACGGATATGTGTTGTGCTATATGCCAGTTTGATAGTAATGATGTTGCATGTTAGGTTGGTGAGAAAAATTCTTAGAAAAGATGAAGGTATTTATTGATAGCCATGGTTGGCCCCAAGTGTTGTTGGGTAATATTCATGGACTGTTGCTCAGTTTGGTGGGCTGGCTTTAAGGGCATTACCCATAATTTCTACTGCTTTTAAAATTATAGCTTTTTATTCCTAAACAACAGCAAATATTGGAAAACTGTTGCACAGGTTTGTTAAAGATTGGTATTACCATGTGGTCTAATTTTTCTAGATAAATAATTACATAGAATTAACTAATTATAATCAGTTCATTAATGAGAACTTCCTTAATTGCATAATTAGCTACAACCATAGTATATTTTGTTTTGAAACAATTGGTTAACATAGTGTACAATGTTTAAAATAAACTGTGCAACAGATTTCCAATATCAACACTCATATAGGATTTAAAAAAAGAATTACCGTAAAAGCAGTAGAAATGATGGCTCATGGTTTTAATGAACATTCCAGGATATATAGTTGATGTGGTGTCAACTGACATATCTGACCACCGTGGTCATAGTAATTTGATAATATTTAATCATTTTTCACACTGCTTTGAAACTGTGTCACTGATAGACAAAACAGCAACTTCAGTGATTGAGGCAGTCAAGCACGTAACAGTCACTTATAGAAACCCAAAAATAGTATTTTCAGACAATGTTCTATAAGAGTCCATGATATCTCCAAATTAAAGGGGGATCCCCAAAGTAATGGGATGGCAAAAAGCTGCAAGTACTGCCATGAGCATTCTGAAGAAAAGTAGGTAGAGATTGGCAAGATTTGCTATTAGAATACAGAAACCACCCATTATCTCACTGTAAGCAACCACACTGCAGCTTTTAATAAACAGAATACTACAGCCAAAGCTACCACTCATCGGCCATAACTTAGAAACTAAAGTCCAAAAAGGCGTAACAAATTAGAGCAAAATCAGGTTGTAGCACATCAGTGGTACAATAGAACTGCTTGCAGTAGTTCACAGATATTTAGACCTGGCGAAACAGTTGCAATAAATATAGATAGGGGTGAAGGAAAGCTAATAAGAATGCAAAACTCCTCGTACATATGTAGTCAGGACAAAGAAAGGCACTGAGTTCAGGAGAACCAATTCATACATTGAAAGCTGTACACCCAGCCATCTAATTAGGGGACATACAGTAAGTATAGATACTTGGAGGACTCTCAGAACAATGTACCCAGTTCTAAAAGCCATCACTATAACAGGTATCAGACCTTTAATACAAGCATTTCTTTAAAACAAACTTTTTTACTTTATTTTTTTTCTCTTTTTAGTCTCAAATCTCTGGAATTTATTTACTGGTTTGTAGGACTACTTTATACAAGTCATTGCAATTTAATTAAGAGAAAAACATAATTGTTAATTTTAGTTCACGTAATTTTAATAACACAATGATATACGCGTAATGTAACCCATAATATTGTATTGTCACCGAACTTACATCAGTATGACAAATTTAAGTTCAATCAGATACAAACAAATGGTTGAAAAATGGTTTGCAAATTTCAAAACGGTTAACTTACTTATATACAAACATTGCAAGTTACATAAAATTTTGTAGTAATGAAACCACATAGTTTTAAATACTTGCAAAATTCAATTAGATTTATTATGTCGACTATACATTTATGGCGCAGAGGTGAGCACAAAAAACAAAAACTAAATGCAGTGTATTAATTGTGAATGAAAAATAATTTTTTTTCGAAAAATAAATAATAAACTCAATATATTAAAAAAAAAAAAAAAACTAAGTTTAACTGTGGCAGATGTTATTTGAAACTTTATATGAACTTATCATATATTTTTCTTACATGTTAATGGCGTATTTTTTAATGTAACAATGTAAAATGAACTAAATCCATTTAGAATTTAAACGTTACTATTTTTCACAAGTTGCTTATTATAGTGCTTTATAGCACAACTTTTGGCCAACTACAAAATTGTTTATTACTTGAAAATTTATTGAACTCTTGCAAAAGTTTTTAAACCTCGGTTTTTAATGGTCTACAACACTGCAAAAAATATCTAACAGAACATATATGACGGATTTTAAATGAATCTGATCTTAGAAGGAGAAAGGGGGTCAAGAATATATTCACTGAATGCAAAACAAGAATTTAACTTAAAACCATCTCTGCTATCATAATTTTATTGAAGTTATTACAGACAGTATGTACGTCAATACACATAATTAAAAAAAAAAAAATATATATGGGTTCTCCCACTATAAGGTTTTTGCTTAGCATTGAATTTGGTAGCACGGACAAATAAATTGATAAAAAAAAAAAAAAAAAAAAAAAAAAAAACTTTCTTGCCAACCAGGCTACGTCAGCTACTAAAAAATAATTTTTTAATGTCGATCTAGATGTAGGAAAATTTATTGTTAGGCTTTATTTTTTTATTCAGTAATGGTGCAAAATATATTAACGTTATTCAAACAATAAATTATACATGCAGCCTGAAAAACAGAACCCGAAAATTCTTAACTACATTAGAAACGGGGGTGGTCGAGCGCTTGCCTTACACCTTGGCGATCTGAGCTTCTATCCCTGGTGTTTGACGTCCGGATTTACACATGTAGGATCATGTCGGATGATGTCACAGTTCGGCGTTTTTTTTTGGTGGGGGGAGGATCTCCAATTTCCCCGACCCTTGCATTCCGGCACTTCTTGATACTCATCTAATTCAACTTCATAGACTCTGAAGGCATTTAATGATAATATATTTCAGTTCCGCAGTACACTAAGTAACACTTTATTAAATACTTTATGTTGACATTTCCAGTATCTGTTTTTTCCTGGAGTGGTTAGTAGCTAATGTGGTCGTTCTTTGCTGACTTGACGAATCCTGACTACATCTCTTCCTTTCGCACCCGTGTATTTCGCTGCTCTTGCGGTTGCTCTCTTAGAGGCTCAAGCATTTACTTGTTGTTTCTTCATCACAACACTGAATAATGTTATTTTTTATTTCCCGTTCCTTGTCATGCATCTTCTTTCCGTGCCTCTGCAGGCTACCACCTTCACCTTACATTTTCGGGTACACACTGAGGGCCGATGTTTTCCTAACAGATACTACATGGCTGTTGACTGTGTATCACCTTTTTATCACCTCTTTTTCACCTGTCGCCCTGTCCCGCACCCACGCGTTGTGAGAAGCCAAGATAGCTGCGTACTATAGTAGGTGTATATAATGTATTTACAAAAGTTCCTAGTTGCTGTAACATATTTTTAAAAATATTTACAGTTAATGAGATATGCTGTTGTAATAAGTTATTGAAATAAAAATAACAAAAAATTTCAAATGCCCAGTACAGCAAACATTATAATAAATAATACTGTATGAATACTCTAGGCAATAAGATTAGTTCTTCAACTCCTTTTCATATCTAATGTTGCATTATTTTATGTATAGTAATGAATAATATTACAGATTTATGAAATTACCACTTATGAAAGTAAATACTAAAATGAACACAGTAAATACAATGTAAATAAATCTAGGGAAAATTTGTACTGTTGCTGAACTAGACAGTGCACCTGAAATATTAACCACTTGTCTAACTGCTGCTAATACAACCAGTGATCCCCCGAGGGGACATAAAAATTAAATTTAGAATTTCCAGTTTCTTTCGTCTGTTTATACACTCGAAAAACTGTAAGTTTCTTGATTACTACAATTTTGTTTATTATTCTATCAATATTCAACTTAATGTTGAATTATTTTTTATAAAGAAAGATAACATACATAAAGAAAATTACCTGATAGCATTGTTGGTAGGACAGTACATATATACATAGTAAAAATTGTGAAGTTGTTTGAGTGAAAGGTTTTAGAATACTGGAGAGTTTAGTTTGAAAGTTTCTCGGGTACTCAAAGTGTATATTCGCTTAAGCTAGCTGCGGCTGCTTTCAGCTACGTCACAGACCCGGTCTGTCAAGTACTGTTGCTCCTAGTCCTCAAATTGGCTCCCTCCTGACAATGTAAAACATTTCTTAAATTTTATTGTTAACAACATACTCTTCAAAAGTGCTCACATTACCATGAACAACCAATACTTAGAATTGGGTGTTATTTGGCTATTACATTATATTACTCTTCATGTATTCTTGTGCAGTGATCACACAGAAGTGTAAAAGTGAGTGTTTTAGTGGAAATGTTCTATATTCAACACCAAAAAAAATTAATATGGTTAAGCTTAACATTTTTATTGTTACTTAGGCCAAGACATAGTATACCAGATACACTATATATTACACTGGTTAACTAATAATTGTCTACCTATATTACAGTGAATGAATATGTTGTGGCTTTTTCATAGCTCTTTTAAATGGTAATATGTACAAAAATATAAAAATAATAAAAGTCAACAATTCTAACTAAATACTAATAATGAAAGAAAAATGTAATTTAATTCTTACCTATCTTTTTCGGAACAGGCATTGACTCGCCTGTTATAAGTGACTCATCACAGGTAGAGTGACCATATATTACTTTTCCATCAACTGGAACCTTTGCACCAGGTACAACCTGTCAAATAATAAAATATTACTATCTACTCTTTTTAGTTGGTTCTGCAAAATCATTCTCACATCTCATCTCATACATTAATTTTTTCTTTCATTATTTACAAAAAACAAACACTAAAAATAAGTCAATTAGTGCTAGTTTTACGGCAGAGAAAAATTAATTACAAAAAGTGATAAAAGCAAGATGATGAAATTTGAAGCACCTAAACCTTGTAAGAATAACATTAAAGTGAAATTAAATAATATGAATTGGCCCTATCATAAACATGGTATTATTGTAATATTTATTTTAATTAGAATGCAAAAAAAAGTCTAATGTGAAATAATGTACCATCTGAAACACTGCACACTAATGAGTGCATCACACAGTGTAAAGCTGTGGAAGAAAGATAAGTGAATGTGCCAAAAAATGCTCTAGATTCAAGGCCTGAGTGTGCAAAACTAAAGAAGGAAAGTGGAAACTTAAGTGTTACACATACAAGTGTAACAATTTTGCTATGCAAGTCTAAAGCATACAAATTAAACAGAAATACCTACAGAATTTATAATCATGTTGTAAAGCAATATATTACAGTAGAAATATCATTTACGCCCATAACCGACATAACACTACATGTGAGTTCCCTTCTTTGAATGTAGAGGCTCTTGTTCTAAAAACATTTTCAATACCTGGGAATTAGGTATCATTACACTTGTTCTGAAAAATTAATAGGAGTTTATTACACACAAATCAGATGCTTCTAACTGATAAGTGTGTATACTGATATTTTGATAAAATTGTCAGAAATATTATGGTCAGTATATATTTAACTGTTAATGCTATAAGAACTTTTAATTTTCTGTTGTGCAACATGGTATTCACTATTTCATTAATGTTACTTTCAAACGATTCTCGCAATGGGGGCAAGTTTCAAACTAAAGATGTGTTCTGGACGTAAGCCATTGTAGCAAATAGTGTCTCACAGAAAACAAGCGAATTCACACAAACAGATAAGTAAACAAACATACGGACTATATTTACAACTGGCAAACATAGGTAAAAATATACAATTCTACAAGGAATTCAGTCAATGAGTTATAAGAAAACAACACCAAACGAGCACCCAAGCACTGAAAAATAAACCAAAGAAAAATAATAAAAAGATTGCTCCACCAAAGGTATCCCATCAGTAAGTTCAAAGCAACAGATAAACATAAATATTACAACAGCAACAAACAGACAAAACCAAATTAATGACAAAAAAGCTAGACGTAGAGGACACAGAAAAAACACATACACCTTAAGGAAAGCGAACGAATGCAAGTAACACAGTAACTGTGGACAGTATAATCTGTGGGAACTCTGGCTAACCCATATGTTCGTGGCCTCTTGATTGGGTAATAAATATGGACTCCAAACAGCTTTCAAAACTGACAATTCTATAAAAAACATGGTTACAAAAGCAAAACTAAAGTCCGACAAGCCAAAAACTCAAAATCATGTGTATCAGATCCCCCGTGAATGTAGCGGTGTACACATTGGAGAGACTGGCAGAACCCTGTCTATACAGATAAAAGAACACAAAAATAACGTAAAGAAGGGTGAAGTTCGAAAATCCAAATTAGAAAAACATGCCTACCTGCATTCACAGTTAACAACAGAAATGTATTTAGCTAGCAAAGCATACAACTGAATAACGTTTGATAACCAACAATGAAAAAAAAGTAAACTTTCAACAAAAAATAACAAAGCCAATTATCACAAGAAAGCAATAGCCGAAAACAACAGACTCATACCTACGCAGCCAATCTGGCATGGCTCTTTTCTATTCGCCGGGATAGAAGAGTGGGTACAGAGTATTAAACTCTTTGCTTTCCAGTGCCCATACTCAGTCTACAGGTGCTCCTCGGACTGTGTATGTGTTTTAAGGCGGGGACAGATTGCAGTCTCTGAAACGTCGCAATTTGTTTAGTTGCAAGACCATTGTATTTGTTTGTATTTTCATTGTTTTATTGTCTACAGTTACTGTGTCATTTGCATTTGTTCACTTTCCTCAAGATATATGTGTTTCTGCTGTGTCGTCTACATCTAGCTCTTTTTTGTTCGTTCTGTTTCGTCTGTTTGTTACTATTATTATATTTATTTATTGTTTGTTTTTTTCAAAATTACTGACAGAATTCATTTTGTGGAATAACCTGAGTTATAAATTTATTTTTCCTAGGTATACTTTTTGGTGCTTAGGTGCTCATTTCTGCTCAGATTTCTTGAAACTCACTGACTGAATTCCTTGTGGAATTGTATATATTTACCTGTGTTTGCCAGTCGCAAACAAAAACCTTTTTTTTGTTTACTTATCTGTTTGTTTGTGTGAATTCTCTGGTTTTATATGAAACACCATTTTCTGCAATGGTGTACATCTGAAACACTTCTTTAGTTTGTAGCTCAATCATGACTTTGTCTAAACAATTGCCGAAAATTCATCTGCATTAAAAGTACTAAGTTTTTAAGAGTCATACACTATACCATGTATTATTGTGACCAATAAAGGCAATTGCAGAAAGGAGAAGAATGAAAAGGCAAATGCTGTGACACATTCTCATGCTGTTTGAAATGGGGAAGTTATCTGATGAAATGGTGATGGTAAAATACAGTACTTTCAAAACAATCTGCTCTTACAGCAAAAAAAGTCTCATCGCAACTAAAATGCATTTTTCATGAATTCTGTGGCTGGTAGATATTAGGCCATGGTTATAAGTAATTATTCTCCTTTTGTTATAAAGAGTCAAATAAAATAACTAATTTATCGTCATTCTCAATTTTATACAATATTTATCAATTCAGTGGCACCTTTTATTGTGTGTGCAGACTACTAATTAAAAGTCAGTCTGGCTGACTGCTTTCAGTTTGATTGTAATCAGACAATCTTGCCCTAACCTATCAGACACCTTGGTGAATATTTTAAGGGTCTTGACTACTAGATAAAAATTATAAACTAGTTGTCACCTCACCAGTAATTAGTGAGTTAATATGAAGGGCAGGAATAAGGGATAAGTATGGCAACTTATGGTTAGGCATTGTCTTATTTAAAATTACTCCACAAGTAATTTACATTTCACCTAATTATGTTGCATTTCATAATACATGAGTGCACATTATTGCAGCTCAGAACTCCAGAAATGCTGTTATAACAATAGAGCAAGGAGCAGTGCTTGTTCAAAAGACTGAAAAACTTTGAATGAAACACAAATTAAGTTCAAGCCTGATGTGACTTGGCTGCCAGGGCCATAACTCTGATTTGTGTTAAATCTATCCTGCGGTATTCTGGGCAGGACCAATAATTTATTTTGACTGGGGGATATAATATCCTCAGTAGTATAACAGAAAATGTGGCATAACGGGCTTTTAGTGTGTCTATCATGAAAACTTAATTTAAAATCTTCTACAAATACCATTAATAAAATAGAGGTAAAAACCTCACAAACCTTTAACAAGTCACCTCGTTGAACCAAGTCGACACCAATTACTTTTTCTGTTAAAATTTCGAACTCTGGTCCAATGGTAACTAATACTGCCTCTGTTGCTTTTAAAGAGAGAAGTTTAGATAATGCCTCTGAAGTTTTCCCCTGAAATCAAGAATATTTTTAGTTGTAACAAAAATGATGCAAATTTTTCTTTGCAAAAAACTTGTAACAATCAAAAACGTAAACATTAGCACACTTTCTTCAAAACTGCTCCATTAATACCAAAATACACAAAGCTACCTTTCAAGAAGCTGCAGTGGTGTGTGGTCAGACCACTCACCTCTCTCCATTACGATCTGGGTTTGATTTCCAGCTGAGTCTTCCCTAATTTTTGCATGAGGGAAATGTGACATCAGATGTTGCCCTTGGCTGACAGATTTATTTGGGGCACTATTCGAGCAAGTTCAGTACAGCTTTTCCTTTTTTCTAGTGATGGAAGGTAGAAACCAAGCACACAAAGTAATAATTACTGTGGACAGTCTACAAAACTTTGGTGAACAAAAAAAAAAAGGTAGCAGTGTTTCCGTACTTGGCATACAATTCTCAACTAGTGTAGAGATCCAACATTATTTCATTTGTTATCCAGATTAATAAGAATATTATATCAAAATACCATTTAAATTTTATTGTGAGCAAAGTTAGATTTGTTGGAGACATAGTGAAAAATTCCCGTAGTGGTAAACAACAAACATTAGAAAGAACAAGCTGCAAATAGAAAATCGTAATTAAAAATTTATATTGAAAAGTAAAATTTGTTACGATAACCAACAGTCAGGAGAAATAAATAAGGCTTACTCCAGGGGCATTATAATAATAACAAGATCTGCACCTGTAAAAAAAAATGGTTTCAAATACCTTTTGCTTGAACCACCAGTGTATCATGTCTTGCTTACCTGTACGGCTCTATCCACATTGCCTATAAATATTTTCTTGAAAATAATTTAATTGAAGGTGTTGCAACAATACAGTCTTTTTTGTTTATAGAACCTCTTGCAATAAACTGTGTCATTTAACAGCCCACTGCACCAAAAAAAATCATAATTTTATAACTGTACCAAACACTGTTCAAGTTTTACACATTACATTAATAGCAATTTCCCACGAACAAAATATTTTCTCAGTTAAATTGTTTTTGTTCAAGCATATTTCAAAGTATCAATTTGACTATTTTTGCTACTTACCAAAAGTAAAAAGTATTAAACGTATACAAATTAAATAATTTTGAGTTAAAGTAAATGCATTTAACTACAGAATGACCCCTTTGTTACCTAATGTGAAAATAATTTTAAAAAAAGTGCTCAAAGATATGCAAAAATTAATGTAAATTCAAGAATTTTTTAATACAAACAATTTTCATGTGAAAGTCAAGTCACTGTTTTGAAATGAATTTGTATGAAAACTGTGAAAACGAAAATCATTTTACTTGCGTGAAATCATTATTATTTAATGTCTAGGAATTGGACAATGATTGGTACAATCATAAAATTACAGATTTTTTGGTGCAGACACTCTTAATATCTGAAAAATTCAATAGTAAAATACTGTATGGAAAAAGACTGCAGAAAGGTTGCAGACTTTGGTAATACTAAACTGCACCCTGAACTTCCATATTTATTTTACCTTACATTTTGTTATTTTAACAAACGTTGCTTTTCAATGTCAATTTTCAATAGTGAATTTCTACCTTAAGATTTGCACCATCCAAAAACTTTCATTCCATAAATTTACCTGATTTTTTTTAGACGGAATAATCTGACAAAGTCTGAAATATGCTTTTGTCAACAACCTCTATGACAGCATAAATGTCAATTATTATTCCGAGGTTTGTGAATACTAATAAATTAACCAATTTTATTATTCATAGAAACAATTGGCATCAGAAAACTGACCTTTGTTCATAAGGTTGCTAAATGAATGTGCCACAAATAAAATTAATTCAAAAACGTTTATGAGAAAAGTAAATTTCCTTGAGCTCTTTTCCATGAAATAATGAAACCTGCTATATATCGTTGTAAAGAAATTATGACATTTTCAACATATTCCAAGTGCATTTTCAATAAGGTAAAAACTGTTGCATTAAAAAATATATATTAATCAACAGAATTATCACCTTGAAACTATTTATCCTTATGTTAAATATATAAAAAAAAAATGTAATGGTAAGATAATAGGAAAGAAGTGGCATTTGATTGAAACGTGCTGATAAACAGACCCCAAAATTACATGTTCGGGACAACTTAATCTTAAGGGCACTTCCTTCTCCAGAGGCCTGGAACGAGCAATGATAGAGATTTACATGTTAAATTATCTTCAGTTGGCTCTGTACTTGTTGACCCTATATATGTGCCACCACAGACTTTCTTGTTCATCTTGGTACGGCCAACTGGCACACTTTTATCGTGTAGCAATATTCTCCTTACTTCAATCTAGAAAAACGTCTCTGTCCAAAAGTGATGTGTGTTAAAATGACAACCAAACGTAATATACCATGCAAATCCTTAGTCTTGTACATGCCATGGCTCTCCAACAGACAGTACCTTTAATTATAATAAACACTCACAAAACAAGCAGTGTGGTATTTCCTAAATATTAGGACTTGTTATTTACAAAAACCCTTTAATTCCTCTGCCAAGTACCTTACTCCTGATCATGTTAGGTATGTGTATTTAAATAATGCACAATGAAGAGATCTTCATTATGTGCAATGCCAAATGCATTGTGTATTGTGTTCATAGCTAGCAGCTAACCTGGTCTGCTATGATGTCACAGGGCCAGGATTGCTAGCCACATGTTACATAGCCTCCAACCCAGGCACTCAGTAATTGCAAATTATAAATAACATTGAGAGAAGCTTAAAAAAAAAAGAGACTATGTTAAGGTAAGTCTGGCAGCAACAGATGTTGAGAACAGACTTCTGACTCGTGGAGGCCTGATACAGATAGCTACAGCTACTGAAAATTTAAAACCAAACATCATTTATTTTTTAATTGTTTCCAAATAAGTGCTTTGTCTTTTGATTTTCAAAAATTGTTCTCTGTTATTATTATCTCCAGACTACATTGTCATGCTCAAAGGCAGTTATCCAATTTTAATATTATGGATAATCAAAAACTACAGACTCATATATGTTTTGTGGCCTTAGTTAATGACCGCTGATTTTCTTTTGTGCTCAGATTAGGTTTTATTCTGTTGCTACGAGATACCTTTGTTACAATACTTAACTTCCTTACTTTTAGGGGCATAACCAAGGGTGATTTGAAATAATAGTAAGAGAAAACATATTTGTAAACTTTTTTTATTTAATGGTGCAGTAGAAGGGCTTTGGTGAAATTAGACAGAGGAGATAGTATAGGGAGCGAGAGAGAGGTTTGAAGGAAAAAGGCCTCACCCAGCACTGAAGTCACAACCGCACGCCGCCCAAGGAGAGGTGCACTGTCCTGGTCGCTGCTCGCTCGCCTACCATGTGTCCCATAGGGTTCTGAGCTCCGTCCACACTTCTAGTCCCCCCTCCGCATCACGTCATCATTACATACATTACATTATTGCATTTTTTAAATATTTATTTTCAGTTTCAGCATTCTTTTTAATACAAATAATTATTATTCTTTATTTTTATGATTATGACATTGTAGCATGCAATGTCTTTATCCACTGTGATTTTTTTGAGTTTGTTATGTCAGTTGGTTTTAGTGTAGTCGTTAAAAGGGAAACATGCAAAATATGACTTTAACAAGTCATTCTGCGAAAACTATGAGAGATAAAAAAATTTCATAAGAGCCAAATGTAGTAAAATTTTGTGTCTACAATAAGAAAAAAATATCAGGTACAAATAAAAAAAAAATGGTGATGAAAATTGTGGTATACCGTGCCCTTAAATAATTGGAACGTACATGAAAACAGATGTGCCTAAGAAAATAACTAAAATCATTGAGCTAATATATGATTAGTGTTCATAATAAATAAAAGAAAATAGCTTGAAATCATGGAACTTTTCCAGGAATAACAAATTGTTCAGCAGTTTGGTATCTTTTTGCTAAAGATTGGAGCTTGTATGTCAATCTGTTTGTACTAGTCGCGTACTATTTGATATATGTACGCCAGTATATAACTGCAGTTGGTGTGTATTAAATTAAGGAGCTTCGAGCCAATGTACCTGTATACCAATGTGAATAGTCAAGTTCGGTGTACGTGTATCACATATCCATGTTGGCATAATCAAAATGGAGGTCAACGATCAAAGCTCACAACTGCTTCATCGACTTTGCTTTGACGGCCCTCAATTTTAATGTTCACCTGTGCTAGCTTAGCACCAGTGACCTTTTCTACTTCTCGAACACGACTGCTAAAACGTCAGTCGATAGACTCCATTTGAGCACTGATTTGTGGCTCTTGCTGCTCCGTCAGAAAGCTAGGGATAGGCTACTCTCTACAGCTGCCAGTGTCCGTCCTACTTCCTCACGAATATTATTGACGTCGGAGCAGATACCACTGACGTCGGAGCAGATACCACTGACGTCAGAGTGGATGCTCTGAATCTGGCTCTCATGCGCATCTACCCAACTTATTTGATCCAGTTGCCCTGTCTAATGATTTTCAAGTCTGTACAATTTTCCCGATTGCTCTTTAGCTTGTGCGGACTGTTCTTCAAACTTACTTATTCTTCAGTATTATGCAATACACACAATGTATCAATAAAATCACAATCTTCTAGCAAATATTTTACTTCCAACACACTAGTTGACAAAAACCATTTTCCACTGTTGCAAAAACAAATTTTTCAAAATAATTCCAATGGTAGGGCGAGTTCATCATATGTCTTGGCACAAACAATATTTGAAATTAGGAAATTATAAACAAAATTAATAAAAATTAATATGAATTTATGTCTAATTAAAAATAATACATTTTATCTATTCATAAAGGAGGCTTCCTAGTTAAAATAAATATTTAAAATATAGTCAAAACTTTATACTCAATCCTGCGATTTCAACAACGTAAATATTGTAAACAGAACACACTACAACTTGTGTAAAAAAAGGACTTTTAAGTACCAACCTCAAAAATAGAAACATTTGGGTCAATAGGGACCTGCTGAGACCCCTGCAAAAACTCTGAAAAAATTTGAGATTGTGTAAAGTAATACAATATACAATTTTGAGGAGTGTTTTTCTATGTAATGTTCTGTTCTCTAGCAAAAAATTATTTTGTTTTATTTTGGTTTATTTTGACAACAAAATATGTGATATTTCAGTGGCAAAAAATCTAAAAATCTGTTTGGTGTGCTGCAACAGAACAATTCATGTATAGATGATGATGTATAAGTGTTAAAACTGTAAGAATGAATTTTTGATATATGTATTATTTGCATTAAAAAAATTTCGAAACCCCTGCAAAACTATAGAGCAAGGCCTTAATGTATTATGGGGGGCCGCGTTGATCGAGGAGTCATAACTCTTTGCCTCCCACCAAGGCGATCCAGGTTCGATACCCGGCTGTATCGGTCCCCGGATTTTCGCATGTGGGACTTGTGCCTGACGATGCTGCTGGTCGGCAGGTTTTCTTGGGGATCTCCCGTTTCCCCCGTCCATTCCAGCGCCCCTCCATACTCATCTCATGTCACCCCTCACCAGCGCTATAAATCTTGATGTTAAGGCTGACCAAAATCTCTCAGTCATTCACTTAATATATGATTGTGTTACAGTGCTTTTTGCATATTATGATAAAACATGCTACAGTCACTTGTATTTCCTCAGATAGAAGATACTGAAAGAAACAATGTGTTCCAGGAAGACCCTAGCCTAGCCATGAACAGTGTGTTACCTGTGCTGTTTCGAAACAGTTAGATCTGGTCAGGTTGCCACATCCTTTGTCTACTAAAAGTCCTGATCTAACCCTTCTAAACTTTTTCTTTTAGGAAATGTCAAGAACACTGTCTATGTTGTCATGATGCTAGATTTTGAGTATTTGCATTGGTGAATCATTGCTGACATTAAAGAACATTACAAGAATAAATTTTCCAGTATATACGGATCAAATATCCCTTGCACATATGCAGAGCTACTCGTAGAGAAAAAAAAATACAAAAAAAAAATCAACTTAAAAAAAATCTACTAAAAAAAAGCACTAAAAAGTAAAAAATGATTACATTATTTTTAGATTACTTAGAATACAATCAACAGAAACACACAACTATTGTCATTTTTAGAGTCTGTGCCGCCAACCAAGGTTGCCAAACATGTAACAAAGTAGCATAGGTATACATACAATTTAATGAAATTTAATGTTGACCGCAACTAAGCATTTATTAACTGGCACAAAGACAGCAGCCCCACAGTTGAACACCACTGGGTGCAACGGCAGGTGTATATGGCAAAACTGGGAGGGGAGCACCTTGAGTGAGCGACACCAAAGCTGTCAGATGCGTGAGGGAAGATGTCGTTGACAATTGTGTATGGTAGCTAAATGTTTGATGCGCTTGTATGCTCTAGGTTTTCTCTAATTGTATTTGATTGTCGTTTCTCTATGCTTACAATCGCCTTAAGGTATTTAGACTTGTTTTACACGTAATCTGTGTCTATTTGTCAATAGGTTTTAAGTTGTCGCTTAAAGTTGTTGTTTTGTCTACTTTTGTAAATAGGTTTATGTAGGTTTATTTGTAACTATGGTATCACTTCAGGCAGTTTGTTGATTTATAAATCGGTTTGGTTATGTATTGCTACATTACTGAATTAAAGTAACTTGACATATATTTCGTCAATTTTAGAAAATTTTTAAACATTTCTTAAAAGCTTGGCTGGCACCAACACCAAAAATAACAATAATAGTATATTACTGTCCTATAAATTAATTGCATTCTAAGTAGTCTAAAAAAACTGTCCTTATTTTCTACTTTTTAATGCATTTTTTTTTTCAGAAAATTTTTTTTTAAACGACAGTATTTATTTTTGTTAAAAATTGTTTATTTCTTATTTTTTACAGAGTTCCAGTGCCTACCTTCCACTTTCAACGTGTTGTCGAAAAGGAGTTCCGTTGTGCCTTAGGAGTTCAAGCCAGTCCAGAACGTCCTTAACCATAGTTAGGTACCTACCTGATCTTAGATTGTCATAAATCTACCAATATCTCAATCACTATATATTTCCTATTCAATTTTTCCTGGAGGGGGGGGGTTGGTCGGTTCCTGTATTTTCACATGTAGGAATAGTGCTGGACGATGCTGCTGGTCAGCGGGTTTTGTCACGGATATCCCGTTTCCCCCTCCCTTTCATTCCGGCACCACACCATACTCACCTCATGTCAACCCTCACCAGTGGTAAAGACCTCGATGTTAAGCACTGACCAAAATCTCTCACTCACTAACTCTTATAAAATTTTGAGGAATTTCCTGGTGTATCTTCGAAATCCATGATACAATGCTAATAACATTAAAATGGGACACCCTTGAAAATATTCCCTTTCCAACAAAAAAAAAAAAAAAGGAATTGTCCAAATTGGTTTATAAATGACGCAGTTTTGAGGTATCTAACATTAAAAAAACAACCAAATTGAAAACCTTCTTTTTCTTAAGTTGGTTAAATACAGCAAAACTACAATGAATATTCAAAAACTCGAATTTGCTCACTGAAATTACCTTGGTTTTAAAAGTCCTAGGTTAGAGTCCTGTATTGATAAAATTTATCTTTTTTTTTTAAATTAAAGCAAATATTATACAATCTCTTAAGTAAACATAAGATACATAAATAAAATGTTTTTGATCTTAAAAATTTATTTGCATACATTCAATTCAAATAAGAATATTTCCTCAAAACATAGAATGTTCCAGAAAGTCACTATTTCCTATTTATTTTAAATGATTCAGGGGAAATTTTTTCTATATCATATCTGGTGTGTTCCTTATCTCACAAAGAAATAATAATCTGAGCCAGTGCATGCATAGCAGGCTGCCTTGGGTGTGTTCCAATTACATAAGGGTGAGGGAACAAAAGGCACTAAGGATGATGGAACTTAGCATGTTGCATATTACTTTCATTACTTAATAATTTAATAGTGTATATTGGTGCAAGCTATATGTACAGTTATGTACAGTAAAATATTACACTAATTTTCATCAGGGTTATGGACATGGTGTAAAATGACTTGGACCAAGAAAACATAAGCATCAGTACACAGGCTTAAAATGTGTGTCTGCTCAAGAGGACAAGACATAACTTAATTGCTCACTAGAGTATAAGTTACTTAATTCCGTAAATCGTAATTTTTCTGGCAGTAAAAAAATATAGAGAAAAAATTAAAATTTTCCATACCAACACAACAATTTTGAAAATTTGTCTCCTTGGCACATAACTATGCCAGTTTGATAGGTCTGATTAAATACTGATTATGGCTTGAGTAAGGTTTTCTAGAGTAACTCAATGTTATAATTGCGAGTAACTGACTTGTTACAAACATATATCTCATAACATTGACAAATAGTTATTTTACTGTATCTTTGAAAATGTTTGTAAATATGCTGAAATATTTTGAGTTAAAAAATATATATAAAATTTGAAATCTTTTACTTTATCATTAGAGCTATAATATACATGATATATTTAAATTAGACCAACAAATTTGTGCAAATAAACTCACAAAAATTAAGTCGAAAACATACACCACCTATGGTCTAATAGTTATCTTAAGGAGATTAGATGGAACACTTAAGCACTATAAAAATCAGACGAACCAGACCATTTGTACAGTTTTTAGCAAAATCAAGGAGTTTTTCTTTGTTTCTTTTTTGTCGCAACCAGTTTGTACACAGAAGTTAAAATCATTAGCAGGCTTTGTCACTAACTCTCCTAATCAGTCACTTAATAGCAGGTTATGTGCAATTGTCAGGACCACAGCTAAACCGTGGCATTTACTGCCTTGAAAAAACATACATAAAATAATTTTAAACAAAACCGCTAAACAGATATTTAATATTTGCTCTCGTTTAGGCTTAAAAAATAATTATCACGAAAACTGAAGAAACAGGGGAGCATGTCTTTTAACATCTCCGACAAAAAAAAACAGATTATATCATTTAACACTCTACTTATGTCAACAGCCCTCTTATCTATATCAAGCAAAACCTCTATTTTTATGGATAATGAGACAACAGTTTTTTTTAAACTAATTTGAACATAAATTTGGACTTTTGGAAGCCATCTCATAAAATAAAAATCACAAACATGTTAATAGCACCATAAAGTTAACAGAGGCAAGTTTAAAACTCTGCCTAACACAACACAACACAAGAACACAATCTTATTTCAGCGACTGAAGGGCAAAAGCTCTATGGAGAGGGAAACTATAGTGTCATGGCAGGAAGAGAAAATGTTTGTCATGCTAGCGTACGTGGACAGGTGCATGCGTGCGTGGAAAGTAGGCAGTGTATGTCACTGTATACGATAAGATGGGATGACACATATGTATCCTATACTATGTAAAACAGTCCTAGTTACATGCACAGGTGTTTTAGATAAAACAAAGAGAATTGATAAGGTGCAAGGAACACCGTTAATGACATTCTGAATTGGCGACTACGTAAATTGAAAAATGTGTACTCAGAACATTAGTGATGTAAATCTGAAATGACAAAGAGTATGACGTAAATCACAAACTTATTCAACACCTTAAACCTCCTAGCAGCATTTACAGCTTCTAGAAACACTAACTCTAGCAAAAAATGTAAACAAACCCTAAAAACCCAAAATATTACCAAAACTCACATTCCAGATTTAAATAACTCAGTAAAACCACTTGGCACAGATATAAGTATATTATTACCATCAAAAATAAATAATAATAAATAATAATGACAATGTTGCAGCCAGACTACACAGTAATATTAAAAAATATAGAATGTATACTGTATACACATAAGTGTTAAAATGATACAGGACAGAACATCAATTAAATAATTTTTACTACATTTCTAATAATAACCACACGTAAGTAATTTACAAAATTTTTGTAATAATCAAGTTAATATTGCCTACTTGGAGAAATTTTGAAAATAAAATGCTAATTTAACTAATTACAATAAATTTTTGCACCACAGAGTAGTATAAAATATTTGGTGAACATGTATTCTAGCATGGCTAAAGCTCACACAAATTCAATAAGTTATTTACTATACATTTTTAAAATCATTGAAATTATTTGTATTATTATGATAATAATAATATTATTACTATAAGTGTTAATAATAGTAATAATAATTATTATTATGTATACTTATTTTAACACACACACCAGAATTAAAACTATGAATAAATATTTCAGGAATGAGTGAAAATACACATATCTAAGCACAAAAAGTAATTATCATTAATTATTCTTCTCATAATAATGGATACAGATATATTTTATCACTTTCTAGAAACAAAGCTACATTCAAACATACAGACATTATTTCTCTCACATATACAAGAATATATGTTTGAAAATAAGGACTTCCTGCCCATCTTTAATTATTCTGGAAATTACTTTTTCCTTTTAAAATAAAACCTCTAAAATATTGTAGATATTCATTAAATAAAATATACAGTTACCATATTATTATGTTCAATACTAACCTTGGCAACATGTTCCAGCCAACGTCCCATAGAAATGAACACTAACAACATTGGTGGAGTATCAAAAAATGTTTGCGGACTTCCATTCTGCTGGATCACCATGGCTGCTATGAGCACTGCCACAGAATAGAAGTAAGAAATCATGGTCGCCATTGTGATCAATACATCCATGTTTGTTGTGTGGTGACGAACAGCTCGCCATGCTTGCACATAAAAGTGCCAGCCTCCAAAAAACTGTATTGAAATACAATGACAAAATAAGATATGGTACATGAATATAAATAACTAAGCAAATACTGAGATATAAATATTTAAAAAGTTCATAATGCATAAATTCAAGATGGATTACAATAGGTCCTAAAACTGTAAAAATGTTTAAATAAGAATGAAAACAAAATAACCTGTAATATATTTTTTAAAAAAATTTGTGTCATTTAACTTAAGAAATCAATTGCTTCATGGTAATCTAAAGGTTACAAAAATCAGAGCATTATATGAAAGGTATTTAGAATTATATCCTGGGACATTTTAAATTACAAAATTGTGGTTATACAAATTAATACATTTACAAAAAAAATGTGTAATTAAAAAAAAATGAAAACCATTTTGTGCTGACAACAAATTCTGAAGCAAACTGTTTAATAAAATTACATATAATTACACATAAAAGCAAAAATTATATAACTATTAATTAGTTATTTCAATACAACACAAAAATCACTAACATAAAGTCTATACATAATTAAAGTAAACTTTTTTTTTTTGGTTTCACAACAGTCCAACTGAATTTGGATAATTCATTTTACAAAACTTTAAAAATAAATTACATAAATTAAGAATCAGCTATCAAACCAACCAAAAGTATTAACACACAAGTAAAGTTCAAAAACATTTTTGTAAACTAATAAAAACATTAGTATAATAATAAAATAAAACTGAAAATAAGCCTAGCTAATAAGTTTAAATTTACATAAAACTATTTTTTAATAGTATGAAGACTATGTAAACCTTACTATGCACACTTTTTTCTTTTAATAATTGTCATGCCGACATGTGCTTACAAATGACCTCACCTACAAAAGTGCGAGACAGTGTAGCAAGTGTAAAATGTACCAACATGATGGCTATAAATCGTCCACAGCGAGTCTTGCTCCCGCCAGGGCAGTGGCTCAACCCCTTACACGCCCTCTATCATCCTATTCCCTACGATGGACACGTCAATTTGGCGCCCAAAGTGGGGCCGAAGAAGAGTCCAGAGAGGCAGATGGACCCATAACAACCCTGAGCAGCTGGTGCTACCAACCCCATACCACTTCTAGGAGTGCTGAAAACAACTGGTGGTGCCCAAAACCATGGATCCATTCACGTGCGCTTCACCCAGCTGCACCTCGAGGGACAAACACATTATCACCTGTGTCCACTGCAAATCAAACTTCCACCATTTGTGCCTTGGGTGGGAAGATGTCTCTGTAACTCTCCAAGTTTTCTATGCTTGCCAAGAATGTCATGTAAACCTTCCCAAGCAAAACCAGAACAGCAAAAACATCAACTCTGCTTCGCCACAAACTGCCCACGAACCGGGCTAGTCATAGTTTTTATTCCATCGTGAGATCTGCGGGGCACAAGCCTCACAACCCACCAAACTTCAAGTTCACTCACCACCCTGGTCCTTCCAGGGGCAAGAACATGAAGACCCTCAACTTATCCTCAACCAGTGGGAAAAAGCATTTCAGGGACAAGGGCTACACCCTGCTGGATGGCTACATTCTGTTAGCCCCCTGATCCAAGGAGAAACTAAAATTTGGTGGCACACATACGAGGGATTATTTGATTCATGGGAAGAATTCAAGGAGGGGCTGTTGAGACAGTTTGGTAACCAGTCTTGCATCGCACAACTAACTGCATGACTATATGGAGTGAAACAAACGGACCGTGAAGACGTGCAAACCTTCCTGTTGAGGAAACAGAAGCTGTTCCAGCACTTGTACCCTGGCCAGGATATTGGTGCCTTCCTTCCAACACATACAGAACTGTTACTCCCAAGCCTCCGGCCATTCCTGAGGAACCCAAGACCTTACCAAATGCAAGACATAGTGACCAGAGCCATCGAAGTACAAATAAATTTCCAGCAGACCCAGGCTTACGACATAGCAAGTACAGTGTAGCCAAACACCAGGAAACGAGTTCCTGACCAGACAACACGCAAATGCTAGCATTGCCCAGGTTACCACTTACACAAGGATTGCAAAATGGCACAGCAGTGAATGTATCTGCAACCATGGAACAATACAAATGAACAGGCAAAAGAAAGGGAGTCCTCTAATACTCACCTGCCTAACAAACAAGAGATACACCAACCCAAGTCTGACCAAAACCTGACTGACACGAAAATTTACCAGATAACCAGCATACAGCATGATGAGTCAAAATCTCTTCCACGAATCCCAGTCTATATCGGTCTCAACAAGGCATCAGCCCTGATAAGAAACTGCAGCAACCACCAGCTTTGTGAAGTTCAAATTGGCCAACACATCAGAATCTACCATAGAGCCCTCGTTACAGTAAGCCAAACTGGCTCAAGAAGGAGCCTCTATCGCTCGAGGACAAGCAAAATTAAAATTCAGTATGGGAGAGGATCTTCAAGAAGCAGAATGATTGTTAGCCGATGAGCATGCATAAGACCTCATCCTTGGGCAAGACTGGCTTGAACAACAACAAGCATTGATTTCCAAGCCAGAGAGATCCATTTCGCACTAAACCCCACCAAACCCAACCCTGGGGAAAGACATGTCCAGCACCAACCATGCCACTGGACCCAGAAGGGAGGCTGACTAAAACTCCCTCTCCCAACCTTCAGGAGCAGGAAGGACTCAGCCAACATAAAGAGGTAATAATGTTAACTGACCAACATCAAGCAGTCCGAATGGACCAACACTCAGAACCCCATACCTGGATGCTAACTATGGAGAACACAAATCCACATAACTCGCCAGAAACTGACATCTATCCTGAACTGTCCAAGGAGACCTGGAAGACTGAAGTGCCCAATGTGATCGGGCGACACCAACCTCGCACCAGATGGAAAAAGCAAATTCATGGGACTCATGAATCCTTCAGCAACAACAATGAAGAGGAGGAACAAGTTGACGTTAATGCCAAGCAGCAACAACCAAGGGAAAAACTGACAAGACCTAGACACCGGCCTCCCGAATGTGTAGTGCGTGTGCAGTGGCTCCGACACAGACAGAGCCCAGGGACTGAAGCCCTGCGTGCTGGCTCTGGGGCAAAGAATTCAAATCAACCCGTAGCCGAGGTCACAAAGGGAGGGGGGCGAATTGTCATGCCGACATGTGTGCTTACAAATGACCTCACCTACAAAAGTGCAAGACAGTGTAGCAAAGTACAAACTGTACCAACATGGCGGCTATAAATTGTCCACAGCGAGTCTACCAATAGATGTCAATATGTCTAAATGTTTTAAAACTCATTCTCGTTTTTTGTCAGATAATTCTATACATTAAAAGTGTAATCATTTCTTAGCTTTACTATTTACCCTGTGTATTACCACTTCTAGTGCCTGTATCACTTTGCTATGTTGTATATAAGATGTCATGGTTCAGTGTAACCATAATCGATACTTCTAAACAGTGACTGATATAATGTTCCAAATGTAGCATCGTCAGAGATCACCACCCCGCCATCCTCGGCAGGGAATAAACCTCTCTTAGTGAATATTCCTTAGTTTCATTTTAGTTTCTCCATTCCAAGTCTCTCCAGGGTCTTGCTCCCTTCTGGGCAGCGGCTCAACCTGTTACTTCTACGGGTCTTGCTCCCTTCTGGGCAGCGGCTCAACTTGTTACTTCTACGGGTCTTGCTCCCTCTAGGGCAGCGGCTCAGATACCCCTCCTTTGAGTCTTGCTCCCTGCTGGGCAACGGCTCATCGCACCCTCCCCGACTGGGTCTTGCTCCCGCCAGGGCAGCGGCTCGCCACACCCTCGTCAATTGGGTCTTGCTCCCGCCAGGGCAGGGGCTCAACCCCTTACACCCCCTTTATCATCCTATTCCCTATGACGGACACGTCATATTTCATAATTTTACAGTATGTTTTTCTGTAGTACCGACACTTGCTCTAGACCAATTTTCCCCAGCTACGATGAACTACAAATTTTAACAAGTTTTTGGAACAACATGCCCATGTGACATTAGTCACTGCAGAGGATGAGGGATATGCATGTAAAAAATTGTTTTTGCACATTATTACATTTTCTGAAATACAATCAGTTCTACAGAATAATATGACAAATAACTTAATTTTATAAAAGTCAGTTCAAACACATTTTACTAACACATACTGTGAGTTTAACAATTTAATAAATATTTATAATTTATGAGAAATCCAGATAATCATTCAGCATTTAATTACAGTAGCCTGTATTAAGTACCAGAAAGTTCTTGTTAAAACCAAAAAGGTATTGCAGGTGGCGAGCATATGTATTTTTTAAACCTGGCAGGCATGCTCAAGAGTGCTTTACAGACTGGCCTTCATTAATTTGTAACCAACTGAAACTTAAAACACCTAATTATTTTCTAACCAAGAGGAGCGTATTAGTTTTTCTCTAGAAATTTTTTAAATCTCGAAGATGGCTGTCAGGTGTTTTTTGTTTGACACATGCATCAAAATCGCTGTGGACTTGTGTATTCTGATGCCACCTCCACGGCAACATATTTTGTTCACTTGAGTAGGCTATTTTTATTAAGGCATACAGGCTGGCTGCTAGCCAGATTTTATATCTCTAACCACCAACCAACCTAGAGGCGGTGCTATTAACTCAGTAGATCTTTCAATTAATACATAGCTTTCAAGAGCTAAATTGTGCAGGTGAGTACAATGGTTTAAAATGTGGTCCAAGACAGCAACACATCAAAACACAGTAAGTACCCCACAACCATCATACCACGTCAGGCCAAACATAACCATGACCCTATGTCACAAACCCATTTTCGTGATTATAAAAAAAAGTAATCTAACACTCCCCTAACTTCAATTCCCAACAAAATTTCGCCAAAATCAGATACGCACACTTTGCTATGTACCAAATCCTGGACAGCGAGTTTAAATAACATTATTGATATTTGTAAACTAAAGTAATAGTCCTTTTCAAACAGAACCAAAATTCTGTATGTACTAATAAATTGCCAATTATAGTGGAAAAAAAAAAAAAAACTAGAAGAATACCGAATTTCATGGAGAGTATGGCATTAGCTTACAAATGTCAACTATTTGACACATCAGCGCTCAAACAATGGCTTGGTCATATTCAGATAGTAACCACAGACACTCACACTTGTGATAACACACAACTTGCCAAGTAAGAAATAGTCATTACTTTTATTCAGAGAAAGAGAAATACAAAGAACTGTGGCCATTGATGGTAATGTGGCTGTATGTAATCCAGAAAGGTTCAATTTTATTCCTAATGTTAACATTAGCATAGGCTGTGTTTATCTAAATAACCAGCATTTAATAAAGGGGGTTAGACAGAATTTTTTTTCAGATTTGTTTTAAATGGATTTGTATTACACAACATGCATATTGTATGAAATATTATGCTCTGATCTTTGAAATAACCATGCAATGAGAGTGCATGACTGACTTTAGTTACTTGGACTTACTCCATTGTGAAAAAGATGACTGTCAAAGAAAACTAAAGATAATAGAGAACCATAAATAAGCAGAGTATGTTTTAGTCAATAGCATACATACACAACATTAAAATTCCATAAATTGAATTGGGTAAAATACAACAAGGACAAACATATAATAAATAAATATACAAAAAATTAAAAATAAAAAAAAACCCAAGACACTATTAAGGCAGACAATCCAAGTTTGAGGTCTGCTTTGGCAAAGGGACAACCAGAAAAACATAAGTTACACAAAATAAAAATATTACACACCAACGAGGCGAAACAAAACCGGTAATATATCAGAGACAAACAGAAAACAACATACAACACAACAATGAGATAAAACAAAAAATACAGTACATATCACACATGAACAGAAAAACAACAAACGACACAACAATGTGACAAAACAAAGCACAGTAGTTTTCCAGACAGTAGAACGACGTTTCGGAAACTGGAATCTGTTACCGTCATCCGGTAGACACACATGGTTCAGGAACACGAGCGTGACTGATGAGGAGAATGGAAAACCATGGATTTATATAGGATAAACCCACTTATCCTGTTTAGCCAATGGGAGACGAGCTGTCTTCTGATTGGTCGCGCAACATAGACTAAGGGTTTGTTTTTGTTTTGTGCTGTAAAGTTGTTTCTCTCTTAATGGGATCCACACATTTTTTAATATAATGCTCTGTTGACTGAAAAAATAGTTATTGGCTAGTAATAAAGGCTGATTCTATAATTTTTCTTTAAATTTTGTCAGTTTCCTGTGTAAATGGTTCAGAGCCTTCCCAAAGGATATTGTGGTTATTTTCCTATGCATGTTCGGATAGTATAGATTTTTGGGTTTGCCTTTTTTGCAATTGTTTTTGTGTCCTTTGATTCAGGTTGATAGAGCTCTGCTAGTTTCACCAATGTACATTTGGCTACATTCGCAGGGTATCTGATATACACAGTTGTGGGTTTGTAGTTCTTCTGTGACTGGTTTCATCCTGGCAACCACACTTTGATTTGGATTGGAATGCTGTTTGAAGTCTGTATTTGTATCCTAGACGTCTTAGTTTTATCGGAAAGGCCTTTAACATATGGAATAACTAGGTTTCAGGCTGGATTTTCGGCTTCTGTGGGCTTAAGTGTTTGTTAGGATTCATGTGATGTTTGATGGTGTTTGCCGGGTAGCCACTGGTTGTGTTCTACTGCTACAGATTTCTTGTTGCAACAAATAATCTCAGCTCGGTTGGCTATTGTGCGAATTATGCCAGTTTTTGTGCTTTTAGGGTGGTTGGATGCAAAATGTAGGTTTCCTGTATACTTTGGTTTCCATGCTGCTGCTTCCTCTGCTGACTAGTACGTCCAGAAACAGAATGCTGCCATTGGTTTCTTTTTCATAGAAGAACATAATTGAGGGCCTCAATAAGTTTAGGAAGTTGAGAAATTCCTCCAGGGTGTCAGGTCCATGTTGCCATTTAGTAAAATTGTCGTCTACATAATGTAGCCAAATTTTAGGAGGGCTATTGCTTTTGCTAAGTGCTTCTTCCTCAAAGTTCTCCATGAATATGTTCGCCATGAATGATTAAAGTGAAGAGCCCATTGCCATGCCGTCTGTTTGTTTGTAGAAATCGTCATTAAACTGGAAATATGTTGTGGTGGACAGAATTGTCATAGTTGTTCTGTCTTTGAGAGTTGGGTCAGCTCCCAGCTTGGCCTTGACAATGTTGAGAGTTTCAACCACAGGTAAATTGGTGAAAAGGCTTTAAATATGGAAACTCTCTAAGGTGTCAGTGTTTTCTATTTTCAATGATTTGGCTATGGATATAAAATGACTAGTCTCTTTGACAAAAGTTGGTGTCTGGCCTGTGGGAGTGTCAACAATTTTTAGGAGATATTTGGATAATTTTTGTCACAGAGCATTGCAACAGCTGATGATCGGGTGCAGAGGCATGTTGGGTTGATGGATTTTTGGAAGACCATATGTCGGGTGATCTACTGCTGTGTGGCGTCAGCTCTGATCTTGTTTTGTCCGGGATGTGATTTTGATGTTTTTTTGAAGTTCGGTACACTCTTCGTTCTATGCTGACAGTGGGATCTTATTCAAGATGTGTGTATTGTCTAGTGGTAATCAGATCTGTGATATTTTTGTCATAGATTGATTTACCTAGTACAACAGTAGCATGACCCTTTTCTGCCAGAAGGATTACAATGTCAGGGTCGGATTTCAGAGTTTTGATGGCTTTGAGTTCATTGGGAGAGATATTAGGTTTTGGTGAGCAAGCTGATGTAATCTCTATGCACACAGTACAGAAAAATTGAACTTGTTTAGCAGCAGGGAGTTTATACATTGCGCTCTCAATGGATGAAACTATGTGAAGTACTGGAATGTGTTCTGGAGCAATGCAGAAATTAACACATTTTTGTAAACACTTTCCTCGCAGTTTGACAAGATTTTGGAGGATGCATTAATGACTGTTTTAATACTTTTCGGTGCAGAGGGGGCTTTGGTGTTCAAGGTACTCGTCAGCTTGAAAAATTTAATTTTTTTAGCATTTCTTTACACTTAACAGATTTTTTCTGGACAAGATTCGAGATAAACTAATGAATGCGATTAAGTTTACATAAATTTTGTATCCAACCCCTTTAAAGCACAAAAACTAGCATAATTTGCACACTAGCCAACCAAGCTGAGATTATTTGTTCCAACAAGAAATCTGTAGCCATAGAACACAACCAAATAAAAAAAGAACTTACAGCCAATGGCTACCTGGCAAACACTATCAAACAGCACAAGAAACCTAACAGAACACTTAAGCCCACAGAAGCCGAAAAACCAGCAGGAAACCTAGTTATTCTGTATGTTCGAGGCCGTTCTGAAAAAATAAGACGTCTGGGAAACAAACACAGACCACAGGTGGCTTCTCACTGACGGAATAAACTCTTCATTAACAGGCAATGACTTCATGTTTACACGCTTGAAGCATCTTGGATTTCTATATTTTCTGATACAGAGTTGTTTAAGTTTGTGGCTGCCTGATTTGTTGACGGCAAAAAGAAGAGTAACTGTATCCTTATCCTGTTTGAATCCCAAATTATTTGTAGAATTTTGGAGGTCTAGTGATTTTGTTGGAAGCAGCTGAAAATACAAAGTTGTTTCATCACAGTTATACACCTGATCATCTGTCAAATATCTGTCACTTATTACCATGTGCAGCTGTGTAGGAAATTGTGCTGAAGACACACTGTCAGAAGATCAAGCTTCGCCTTTGATACTTGCCTACTGTATTCTGTGGCGAACTTTCCATTGAAAAACCACTCTTCTAAACTTTTATTTTAGTGTTTTTATGTAAAATGTTATGAAGCTTTACAGCGTAAGCAATCAAAATAGAACCAGACAATGGTACACCTTCACTTTGATTAATTAAAGATCACCTGTAAAGGCATTCATTCAGTTCAATGTCTTCAACTAACTTGATTGTTTTTCTTTGCAACCCTACATTACATTCTATAACATTCACAGAATTCCTTAGTTTCTGTTCCGCTTTCATCCACTTTCTGATTGTACCTTCAGGGATACTGCATTTATGTGTTATTCTTGCCTTCATGTCACCTTTGTTCACACACTCATTTATTTTCAGTTTATCTGGTATAGAATAAGTTTTTCATTTCTGTGACATTGTACCATGCACGAACAAAACTGACTGTGTAAAATATGGCTTCAATAACACACAGTCAACAATAACGTGTCTCCACTTGTCAACACACGCGACCATGAGAAGTGTGCAGCCAGTATATGAGTGAACTTCTCAAGGTCATGCGACTCCCCTCTTCTGACTTACAAGTCGCTGCTATCATTACTAGTGATTGTATTCCACCCCTACCGACTACCTGGGTGTCTTGGTGGCGTATTCTCGGCTTGCCTCTCCTCTCCCAGCTGCGGTGGTCTAGCAGCCAGAGCGCTTACCTTCAACCAAGGCAATCCGAGTTCAATCCGCAGCCGAGTTGCGCTGGACGATGTCGCTGGATGGTAGGTTTTCCTTAGTCTACTGTCTGATGCTCGTTTGTGGAATAACGCATAGTTAAAAACTTACAGTATTTCAAAAAATTACAAAGGGCCAAATTGGACCATAACTTTAAAACCACACATGATAGAGAAATAAAATAATGTACGCAGATATCATGTTGAGAATTTCATTGGGGAAATTTTTTATGCCTAGCATTTTTTCTGCCCGATGCTTAATTTGCGAGTTACAATGCAAAATTACCCTAATCGGTTTTCAACCATTTATTTGTTATTAAATTTTCCATATTTCATTGGGGTACATGGTTTGACCAGCAATATACCCAATTGAGCAACCGATCAAAGTGCAATATATCAAGGGTTTTCTGTGGTTTAGTAAAAGTATGTACCTTAACAATGTGATAAAATATCATTTAATAATAGGTAGTGAATTGGCATAGAGCGCATATGGCCAATTTATTTAGATGTTTACGACAAAAATTATATTTCACCACATATATTTGTCCTACGACAATATTACTGTGGGTTTTGTTTACCAGGACACTTACTGTTAATGCAAGAAAATTAATAATTTACAGTGACGTATTCCAATAATTTAAATGGATTCTTGAAGTGTATTTTACATAATGCTGTATCTACCTTATGTAAAACTAGATATGAAGTTGAAATTGTTAGGTGTAAAGCGGGAAGGCTCAATAGAACCAGACAATAACTTAAATTTTGTGGCAACATTGATTAAGCGCATTAATCATAATGCAAAATCTTTAGGCAAAAATGTTAAATTTGGTTAGAAGCTGTTTTATTATAGACAAACATAAATAAAACTAATTGTTTTAGTCTTATTATGGCTTTAAATTTCAAACATATTTTAATTGTACTACATTAATTTAGTTAAGAAAGAGAGTTTAGTTTGTTATATTTGACTCCTTGGTGACCAGTTAATTTCAAATTGAGTTGGTAAATTAACTTAAGTTAAACATCGTGAAGAATTAAGTGGTGTGTGGCTTAATGTGGAAAGAGTAAGCTGAACACAGTGATTTTTTGTTCTACAGATTTCCTATGCATAAAATTATAATACAGCCTACACTGCATTCTTAGGCAAAATCTTTTCAACCTACAAACTATGAATAGTTAATGGTACATTGTTTCAATTCAAGCATAGATAAGAAACTTAAGTATTTTGTATTCACCAACTATTTTACACACCATTTGGTGACACCAAATTCAAAACAAAACTCTAAATTTTTCAGTGTGGCATAAATCAAAACAAATAGCTGTATGGTGGCATGTAGCAGCACTGTAAAGAAGCGCCTGTTTTTCACTGTTGTTTAACAGTAAATTTTATTTGTGTGGCCAAGTTTTCAAAGCAGTAGTTTACATATATTGCTTTTTTGTCAGTTGAGGTGAAGGTTCATTGTGTGGGTCTGTAAAATTTATACAAACACATTCATTTTTGTGTAAAGAATATTGTAAACTTATGACACAAGGTGAATTATAGCTTTTTACAGTTATTTGTTATATATACCAGTTGTCTTTTCAGTATTTTGGAGCATAAACCAACATTGTACATGAGGACTTTATAAGTTAATGAATTGTCATTTTACACTTTTGCATATGGTCCTGTAGTGCCTGCCTATACACTACTAGAGACTTTTGAGATACTTTCATGCAATAAGAATTTTATAGGACTAAATGACAGTTGTGTTTTAGCTTCCAAAACAAAAAAGGAAGGCACAGTGTACAAATCCAAACACTACCGTCACCTCTTCACAAGTGAAGAGTAGGAAGAATTGAGTCAGTGTAGTTAGTGTAGTGATATTCAAGAAGATCTTCAGTGTATCCAACAGACTGTTCACTGAAGAACATTTGCTGTGATTCACAGATCAAACACACATTACAGTACATAGCAAAAGCGTAGACATTGCAAGACAGTTGCTAATTTAATTTTTGATCTTGAGAGGTTCTCTCAAAAATGTGCCAAATTGATAAATGTAACAGTTTGTTTTACCTATAAGTTTATAACAAAAATATTTTCTACATGCTACCAGCTCTGGTTATGTTACAATAAATGTAAAATATGATTATGGAATAAACCACATGTTCTATTACATACTGTTTATGTTTAAAATGCTCCGATTGTGGCACCATGACTCTTATTTTCTTATGCAGAGGAATTTCAGTAGGATATGATGTGGTTGTACTATTATAGTTATAGCATCAAGTTATATTTAGCCAAACATTACTAGTACCCATGCAAATATGGCCAAGCTATCTCTATTAACATCGTTCTAGTAGCACTTTTTACGTGGTTTCATAATTCACTCAGAAAAAAATTGACCTTACTTTTTAGTACCAGTTGACTGCAAACCAAGCCTCACAAAAATTACCACAGAAAAAAACATACTCAACATAACCGCCTTTGTGTCCCTAAATGCGATGTTTAGCTTTCAACGGTTCTACAGTAGCATAGCATGATATTTTGTTATGGCAATGCCTAGGTCTCTTTTACACAGAAACACAAATAATTAAACGTGGGTCGAGGAGTTCCTCTCCCAGAAAAATTTGAAAATTTAAAGTCAAAAATACCCCTGCTTAACTTATTCTGCATGTCTTTACTATGTAGGCTACAATGTAAGAATTAATTGAGACAGTGAAGAAGATCGATGCATCACTCAGCTGTAAACCAATTCTATGATGAAGTAATATCGGGAGTGGCAATTTCATATTTATGAGCAGCACTGGGGCCCTTTATTTTGTTAACTCTATTTCAAATATTATCCAGAATCCCCACAAACTTGTTTTCTGCTCATACATGTAGGTAGTCAGGTGCAAATTTGTCTCATCTTAAAATTTAACACTGCAGGTGAAGCTACACTGTGTGCAGTTTTTCCTCCAAACTTAAAATCCTTGTGAACTCTTGCTGTGTTCTGGTACAGACTTTTTCTAGTAAACTTGGTTTACCATGACAATATTTAAATATTGTATCCAAATGACGTGAATGAAATCTAAAAAACTTTTATTTCTGGACGAACACCTCTAAGTCAAGTAAATTCCGAACTGTATTAGCTATTCAAGTTATGTGACAGTGCAGCATAATTGACAGCAATGTAGCAGAAGAATTGAGTAACCAACTGCAGTGGGTCAAGAGACCTGTCAACCTTCAACATCACTGTATATGTTGGTCCAGGAGAACATACATGTTTTACGTGGTGCACTATGTGGGCCAGGAACTAACCAATGATCCAAGCTGTTTCAGATTGTTAAGGACTACATGAGGACGTAGTGGCTGGTTGACGGGAGATTTCAGTGCCCTGAAAAACAGTTTGATGCTGGGAACATCACGAACATGGATCGTCGAGGGAGCATCACACCTGACAACTAACAAGTTTTATTTTACAGTGAAAGTTTAAAATATAATAGTTCAAATAATAACATCTTGATATTGTCAAGTTACTTGCTTTAGTTTGATATTAAGTATTGTTTGATTAATATCAAAATCAAACAAAAAGGGTAAGTTTTTCTCTCTCTGTAATTTACAATGTACAATCAAGATGGCTGATGAGGTAGTATTTAAGGGTATTCAGAAGGTGAAATGGAAACTAATGAAGGTACTAACAGTATTTAAAATGAGAGTACCAATAATGATTTGAGGTTAATTCTACAAATGTTAGAAAATTTAAGAAGTGAGGTTAATGGAAAGTTTACTGAAATTAAAAAGGTAATGGAAATTTTACTAAAATTAAAGAGGAATTTACCCAGAGAGTAGTAAAGTGTGAGGGTGAAGTACATAAAATATCTCAGCAGATACAGGCAAGGAAAAGTACCATTAAGGATTGTGAGGCTTGAACTAAAATAAGAGAACAAAATTGTCAGTCAGCAAGAGATAATTTTCAGGCTCAACAATATATGTTGCAGGGAGAAAAACTGCAATAAATGCAGGAGAAATTGAAAAGCGTAAGGTCAAGATTCATGAAAATATTAGGGATATCCTGGGTGTTAGACACGAAAGTACACAGGCTACCCCCACGGAAGTCATGGGAAAAGGAAAACTAGAAACTGTATTAAGAAAATTAGTGAGTTACCTCAGTGACAGTGTTGGCAAGGAAGATTTAAGATTAGAATTAAGGTCTAGGAATACAGTGCAAAAATGGGATAAAAGTATTCAGAGTGTAAATTTTAAGGTAGGTGATGAAGTCTTAATAGCCACCCATAACATTTCATCTCCGTTGGACAAAAACATATAGAAGTTATTTGAGTTGTAAGAACCATATCATTTTGAAAGTATTGAAGAACATAATGTGTATCGAGTGAATGGTGGTACCGACTGTCATGTTACTCTATTAAGGCCATGGAAAATTTGTAGTGACAACGGAGTAACTGAAAATTGGTTGGAATCTGATAGTAATTAAATTAATTAACATATATCTGTGTTAATATTTGGGATTAATTTAGACAAAATTAATTACTTTTATGAGGGTTAGACAGAAACTTGCCCTCGAGGAAAATAAGTTTTAGAAAAGTGGAAATACTGAAATTATGATCATTTACACAATTTTTTTTTTTTGTGATAAGATACATACATTATGATTATAATAGGCAGCAACTTATAACAAACTAAGGAATTTTGAATCTGAACTTGAATTTTAGTAAAATTTATATGAAATTTTATGTATTTAGTGTAAACTAGGGTAAAAATGTCGGTAGGTCTGAGTGAGGAGTATGATAGGATGTAAGGCTAAAGTGTTTGTTTATGACAGAATGTTACGAGATTTTGGTCAGCGCTAACAACTTGGTCTTCAGTGCTGGAGAATGGTAACAATGATGTATGTATGGAGCATCACCAGAATGAATGGGCAAGTGAACAGGACATCCCCAAGAAAATCCACTAACAAGCGGTGTCATCCAGTACAATTCCCATATGCGGCCGGTGACCGACCCCGCCGGGTTTATGATGGGCAGCAGCCTATATTAACATGGTTGTGAAAGATGATATTGTGTTTAAAATGTTTTTAAAATTAAATCATAGGAGAGAAGATGGAAGTTTATACTATCATGAGGTTCACGTTGATTCTATTTTATGTTTATTGAGTATACATATGACTTTTTTTTATGATGCTTGCTGAATGTGTATAAAGTTGTGTCATGTTGTTCAATTGAGTGTAGGTGCTGATATAAAATTATGGAGGATTTATTTCATCAAATATAACAGGAGTCTTACTTTGTTTAATTGGGTGAGGTAGGATGTTTAAAGACCGGATGGCGAGACAGCAGTCTGCCCTATTCGACCACATTATATTTCCAATTTTCGAAATTAAAATAAGTTTTTAAACAAAGATATTTCCATAGCTTACAAAACATTAACTTTATTGTAAAGGTCCTGACAATTTCAGAATTATTTACAAATCAATAACTAATAGGTTATATGTGTATGTACATTTAAGGGTATGTTACATGACAACTTGTTTAATGTGTTGTAAGATAAATTGATTTTGAGGTGGAGCGATGGATGTCTACATAAATATTTGTATTTTATTGTAAAAATGGGTTGATATGACTTAGGTATTGCTGTTTTGATTAAAGTGAGAATTATTGTTATTATTTTTTCATAACATGTTTTGTTATGGCATCGAGATACATTGTACAATTTTCCAGATGAGTATAAAGGGTAATGTTTGCAGTTTTAGATAGAAGGCTAAAACCCGTGAGGGTTGGGGCTGTAGGTATCTGAAGAACTTTCAAAATATTTAAATAATTGAGAAATTGTAGAGGTTTGGGTTGCCAGATTTCCAATTAACATTATAATTAAGTAAGTTAATTAACAAAGACTAAGAGTACATTTAAATCAAAATCCTAGTAATACTATTGTTGAATACCTTTGAAAGGTAAACTACGCAATAGTTTTCCGAAAAATATTATTTTTCATATCTGTTCTAAGTTACATATTTGACTATGTGAATGTGCAGTAGTGAGTAATTTCTAATATTTCTTAGGGAAACATATATGTGTTAAAGAAAAATTTTGTGCTGATCCATGTTTATGCATTCATGTATATACATTATTAACAGATACATTGTTATGGTTTGAAATGTTATGATTGTATTGAGGTGCTCTTTTTTGTTAGTTCGTACACAAACAACTTTGAAAAAATCTTCGGATTTTTCCCAGGTAGTATGAGGAGAGAGAAAAAAAAGGGGGGGGGGGGGTAATGTGGAATTGGGAGATTACAACTATTTTTGTGCTTTGTTACTGAAGCTAGGCTAAGATGATTTTTGTAATTCACATGCATTTTGGAAACATTTTAGTTAAATAATATTCTTTTAATGGTCTCAGTTTCGGAAATGTAAGGAAATAATGCAGTCATGAGTTAATAGCAGTCCACAAAGTCTACAAGTCAGTTAAGGTGGCCGTCTGGTAGCCGCCCTTTTTCGTCTTATAGCTTCTCTCTTTCTGAAATCCAGTGATGGTCTGTGGCGGCTCTCTGAACTAAATGCTGCTCCTCGTTCCTTTTCCCGTCCCTTCGCTTCATCGCCCTCCCCTCTTCGCATCGTCCGGCCCTCCTCCTCCCAATTTTCGCTGGAATCCAGATGACCTGTCCCTTCCCAGCGGGTGTTTGTGGTGGGGGAAGTATTGTATTCAAGACGTTCGCAGCAGGACTGGCACTTTACACTCGGCCAGGGATTTTCCAGCCCAAATACTGTTGGGATTGGAGCTCACAAGCTACACTCCAACCTTTCCATAGCCTAGACTGATTGATTCAGACTTACTCTCAAATTGATTATGGCAACGAATTTTCGTTTAGTATGAATAATGACGAACAATATAATTTGAGATATATTTGTTAGTAAAAATCAATGTTAACCGCTTATAGGACTTGAAACACTACGATTCGCTGTAAAAGCCTTCCTTTTTTTCCCCCCAAGTTGTAAGATTATTCGCGTATTAAAACTTTGTACTTCTCTGGATGTAATATTGACAGCCGGCTTCATGTTGTCTGGTGAACGTATTGGTTATCTGACTGATGTATTTCTGAGATACGTTAGTCATAGAAACATATTCATTTAGAAGTTATTCGTGTAAAGGAAATCACCACAGTGGATGTGTAGTGTAGCACGCAATAAGCTAATGAGAATATTACACTTGCACTTTTCAACAAAACATTACAATTAAGTGACAGATGTACCGGCGGGGACACAACGTACGGTTTGCACCAACATGAAAAATGTTCTGAAATAATAAAACACAGCATGATTAAAATACAAGTGAAATCATTGTTTATTATTTGCACAACATAGCAACATTAGTAACTTAGCACAAACGATATGACATTTTTATCACAGAAATCTGGTATATAAAACACATACATAATACACCATGAAAAACATCCTGTAAGTACTTATTACTGTACTAATACATTGCACATGGTGACACAACAACATTGTATATAAGTCTCATCTTTTTGATTTCGAAATTTTTAATGGTGTTTTCAGTTTAAAACACAGTAAAACATACAAACATTGTAAGTGTAGTAAAGTTACACACAACATCAGTGGAAACGGTGCTGCTAGGAGTAAACAATTTATAAATTTACAGAACTTGTTTTACATTGCAAGCCGTATATGCCTCTTGCTCCATTTGGGATCGCAATTATACCTTACTAATGGAACTGAGATAAATACGAATCATGATATTGTATTAGTAAAATAAGGTTAATTAGTGGAAATGTTGTAAATAGTTACTGTAAAGTGACACACATGGAAATGCACACACAACTTACAAATATGTTCGTAAAACAGGTGCAACACAGTCATACGAAATCATAACAATTGGAATCATCTTAAGGTATTAAATATTGCAAAAAAAAAAAAAAAGAAAAATAATATCAGAGAGGATATAAAAATATATTACAATTAAATTCACATATTTGCAATTTTACTTTTGTTTACTCTGGTTTCTTCAAGATTTTTAAAACAGTAAATCTTGGTAAGACATCAAAAATATTCATGCTACAAAGCATATTCTCATGTAAGATGCATTTGTTAATACGATAAAAAAGTGACAGGTGGCATATTTGCACATAAAATCATCCATTGTTTACTGAATTACACTCTAAATCCGAATCAGTGAATATTCACAGATTGCCTGCGATTTTTCACTGATTCCATCTGATGAAATTGCTTCATCGGGAATGTGTAGAAAACTGCAGATTGCATTAGTTAAATAATCCACGAACTGAAACAATGAAAAATATAAACACTTTCAAAATTCGTAGGTGACTTTGCCGGAATACGGATTCGAACCCAGTGCTTTTGTTTTCTGAAATACTATGTCCTAACCAATACGTTACCGTGTGTTATGATTGATTGTAAGTTATAGAGACTATTTAAGTTGAATTCAAAGGTTGTAACCAGTGATGTATATGTTATTATTTATTCGAGCATTTTCAAAATTAATTCATATTTTTATTTATTTTTACGATTGCTGAACTCATGTATTCTAGTTCAAATGCTGTAATGCGTCTTGTCATTATGCATGAACATGCCTTTTACACTTTATAATTATTAAATATTATTTGTTTACATCATCGTCAGACTTGTAAAAATAATTAACTTACGTAAGTGCGAAATTGGTCTACATGAAGACTGATATCATGAGAAAATTTTTGTTTTATTGAATATGCTGAATATCAATGACTCCACAAATTGAATCTGCTGTTGTGATGAATGTAAATTTTATTAAAGGAATTATAGTGATTAAACAGTGATATTTAGTTAATAATTCAATCTGTAACATAATCTGTTGTTTTTCACTGTTTATCCGACACTATAAAACGAAAGAACAGATTAACCAGTGAAAAATCTTGTAACTTATTGAATCTGTTGAAATTTCACTGATTCAAATTTAGAGTGTAGTTTCTGGATCAGTAATGAGAACTTTTACTTTGGTGTTTCGGTATTGTGTGCTGGTAAAGATGAAGGTTCTCTGATCGGTATGTTTCTTGGTACCCGAGGATCAATTATTTCGGGCAACAGACATTCCATGTAAAATCTGTTGAGTCTCTCTTCCATTTTATTTTTCCAAATCTTGTCATTTCTTTGCAATTTTTTAATAAGCATTCCACGGGGCGTCCACAGTACAAACAAGCAATAACTCCTCTTTGTTATCCGCAATTGTCCTTGAACCTGGTACATGAAGGGGTGTGTTTCTTTTAGTTTCATTTGGCCCTCTGAAATTGTGCAAAATACAACATTACGCTGCATTACTACATCTTCGGGTGTGAGCTTCTCTGCAACTGCAGGGCATTTTATATCAATTATTCCGTCATCCTCAAGAAGGCCACCTGGCGATGCACCAAGCCACGGAAATTTCTCATCAATGAATAACCCACACAGCGTCACTTTCTTTCCTACGTACTCTTCAAGAGATGCTACTGCAAGTGGTTCTTTCTCAATGCCGTATTTTGTTGAGGTAGAGCCTTTGAAGGTGTTGTATAGCAAACTGGTAACTGTCTTTGCACAGGCTGTTGTTCCACGCATGCGGCATATCTTTCCAAAAGAGGAAGCTGTTAATCTTTTTGACCTTTCATTGTGCCGTACATGTGAATGTCTTTGTGAGGCTGTGGCATGTTGTAGAATATTTATTTGTGCTTCACTCATTTTAAAGTTTTCGAGAAATTCTGCCTTTTTTTCGTTGAAAACATCTTCATTGACATCAGGAATTTCTTCTACGACACTGCCATAGTTTTCATCTGGGCCACTGGACATTTAGTCCGAGAGCTAGAACAGATTTATTTACCCTAGAAATGCCAAAAGCGAAGTTATGATTTTTGGAAATAATACTACTTGCGAAAGCAAAATAAGCCAGTCTTAGTAAAAATGTATGGCGGGGGCATGAAATATGACGTCATAAATATGGACACCATGCTACTGTTACTTAGTTGCATTATATCTCTGTAGTTTTTAACTATCGGAACAAACCCAGGCAATTCAGACACCCCAACATTTGTACATGTCGGCCTATCCGACGGTAAATGAAAGAACAGCGGAACCATTGGCAAGATTGAACAACAAAACACGTCCATATAAGGATGCCGATAATGCTACTATTCACCCACGTGGCAAGAAACAGGACAATCAACGGCACAAGAAAATAACACCTTCGCACTTTTGACGCGATATTCACCATGACTTGCAGATTTCTTCATAATTACGCCGATAATGCTACTACTCACGCACGTGGCAGAACAGGTCAATAACGGCACAAGAAAATAACACCTTCGCACTTTCGACGCGATGTTCACCATGACTTGCAGATTTCTTCATAAATAATGACGATAGAAGCACAAAATCTCATTTTTTCCGGCGGATTCATGAGTGGCGAATGGATTGAGAGTAGCGCGGTAATGCCTTCACAAACGCGGCAACCGAATTTTAATTGCGCAACGCATGCTAACGAACGAAAATGTACTCAACTAATCACGGATATTGATATCCGGCCCGGAGGACCAAAATGTAACGAGAATTCCGAACAGATCCACTAGAACTATCGAACAAACAAGGAGCAATATACGCTCCTTATACACCACTTACCGCGTCGCCATCTTGAGTAGTACTGCTTCTCAGTAGCAGAGGGGCAGGAGGAACTCCTACTGGCGGAAGGATACAGACGCACAATATAGTTCCACCATGCTTGGTAACTATGAGTAAGGTTACCAAACAAAATGACTGGGAGGAATGTTTAGATAAAGATTTTGTTTGGATGCTTTCAGTTGAATGGTGTGAAAATACACCGATGTGGATAGGTTGGAACTCAAAAACAAATTCCGATTTGTTACCTGCTCAAACCATCGAGTACATGGAAAACATTAGTTTACCACCAACCAGGACAGACGTTATTGTTGAAATTCTGAAACTGTCGCAACAAGTTGCACTTGAATGTGAACAAGAAGTTGTGGTTGTTCACTATGACCTGGCAATAGCAAAACCTGCCCTGTTAATACAAAACCAAGAGAGCCCACGTTTTGATAACATCTTCATTTGCTTTGGTTCATTTCATATTGAACTAGCCTTTTTTTGTGCTTTGGGTTATTTTATTGATGGCTCGGGAATAGAACATATTCTGACTGAAAGTGGGGTGCTTGCATCAGGCTCACTCCAGGGAATCTTGAAAGGAAAGCATTATAACCGATGCAAACGTCTTCATATATTACTATTACTGGCTTTGCAACGTAGTAACTTCCAGAAGTTTTTACAATGTAGAGATGATGGTATACCCCTTAATTTGGAAAAGATTAAGAACCATGTGCTATTGTGTAACAGTAGTTTGACTGAAGACACCCTAGAAGAAATTCTGAGTGCAAACGAACTAATGAAATTGCATGAAGAGTATAATATTTTAGCAGAAAAAACTAGGAATGGCTTGCATGGTAAAACAGCCCAGTATTTCCAACATTACATAGATTTTGTACAGATATACAAGTTTTTCTGTAGAGGATATAGGACTTGTAATGTTGACATGTATATACAAGCCATAGAGAAAATATGTGCTATTTTCTTTGCATGCAACAGACCCAATTATGCTCGTTGGATGACAGTGTATCTCCTTAAGCTTCTTAACATCGATGAGACATGTCCGGGTGCCAAAAAAGTTCTATGTGAAGGAGGACTAGTAATCAAGAGCTCAAACTTATCTTTTTCTCGGGTACCTGTAGATATGGCACTAGAACAAACTGTGAATAAAGATGCTGCTTCAAGATTAGGAGGTATCACAGCTTTTGCAAATTCTGAGTCTTCAATAGCAAGATGGATGAAAACAAGGTCCATTAGAAGCAAAATTGTAACTCATTTGTTGGAGTTGAGTGGATTATCACATGTCAAAGACACGAAAGCAGAACTTCAAGAGTGTAGGATCAAAAGAGAGTGGATGTTCTGGAAATCATGAAAACAATGGACAACTTCGTAAACCCTTTTCATAATATTGAGTCCAACAATCCTCTACATAATCTTTCAACTGGTCAAGTGATTAGTACTGAGGTGGCAGATGATCTTGTACGAACTTACGAAATAGGAACAACAGCTTTTGAAAAATTCAAATCTATGTATGCTGCGGACCCTAAAAGTATTGAGAAGCCAGTTAGAAGAAATATCGTCAAAAACTGTGCTAGCATTACAACAAAAACGTCTGGTAAATGTGAAACACAGTTAGAAGTTATGAAGTGCACACGAGATCTCTTTGGGAGACTACTTTACCTTGCAGCAGTTCAGAAATGTGACATTGAAAAGGTGATTGAGTTTCCACTCACACCAGTACCTCTGTCTTTGTGCCAAATTGGAGGATCCATGAACAAAACAGATAAGAATAAACTGATGCACCTATTAGAAGAGTATCAAATGTCAGACAAAGAGAATCCACTGCAAGTCGATGCTGTCATATACGATGCAATGTTCATGATTCATTGCTTGAAGTTTCCCAAAACTTATTCAGAAGTTGCATACAGACTCTTGGAAAACATTTGCAGCACATCTGCCAAGGAGATTCACCTTGTTTGCGATGTGTATACTACTCCAAGCATTAAGGATATTGAGCATGGCCGTCGTCGTGGAACCACTTTCTCTGGTGATATAAAAGTGACAGGACCGGAACAGAAAACTCCAAAGAAACCTCAGGAGTCCATGAAGAACAGTTCATTCAAGTCCTCTCTCCTTACTTTCATTTGCAATGAATGGAAAAAGGATAAATATAAAAATGTTCTAGGTGAAAGAATACTGTATGTTGGTATTGAAGATGCATGCTATCAATATCAAGTTCGAAACAGTGCTATGACAAGTGTACAATTTCCTGAACTGAAGTGTCATCACCAAGAAGCAGACACGAGAATTGTTCGCCATGTCCAGCACATAGCACAATGTAACTTAAAACCAAATATTGTTGTTCGAGCGAATGACACAGATATTCTTGTTTTGCTGGTGTATCATCAAAGACACTTTCAGAACTGCAATGTGTGAATGGATAGTGGACTAGCATCAAAAAACACAAGGCGGTTAACAGATATTACAAAAATTGCAGCAGCTTTTTCAAGACAAGGAAAGGTCAAACCTTTTAAGGTAATGTCTATGGATGCAGCACACGTGAAGTTTTTTGCAAGTTTGGGAGAGACAGTCGATCACGAAAATGACTTGCTCACTGGTGCTGAGGAATATGTTTGTTCATTGTACGGACAATCTATCTGCAAATCATTCACACAAGTAAGATATATTTAACACAAAATGTGCTCCTAAAAAACAAAAGCCATTTAAGAAGATACGTAGTATTGATCCTATACTTCTTACCCCATCAAGAGCAGCTATTCATGAAAAGTTAAAAAGAAGCAACGCAGTTGCATTCATATGGAAGAGAGCTAATCAACAAACTCCACACGAACAGATTGATCCCTTGAAACATGGATGGTGTTTACGTGAAGGACATTACAGCATTCAGTGGTTTGAAGGACCTATTTGCCCTGAATTCCTTGCAGTTGAAAACGAAGGAGAAGAAGAAGAAGAAGAAGAAGAAGAAGAAGAAGAAGAAAATGATACATACAGTGGAGACAGTGATGGTGACAGTGATCAAAGTGATGGCTAAAAATACAAGTAATAACTGATTTGTGGCATTTAGTATCATGCACAATAAAAAGTAATGATTTTGGAATTTTTGACATAACATTTAATAGGATAAATTGCTGAATATAATTTTAAAATATTTATATTAAAAAAATTAAATAATCTTACATGTTTAAGAAATTATAAAATACCTACCACCAACATGTTAAGAGTAACAGGACTTATAATACCACTAAGTAACTGTAACATGACGACCACGTTGATGACGTCATATTTCATGCCCCCACCACCAATTTTTACTAAGACTAGCATATTTTGCTTACATAAGTGGTACACTATAAAAAAATCATAGCTGCGTTTTTGGCAATCAAGGGTAAATAAAAGGAGCCCTAGCTCTCGGTCTAATTAATTTCCTGCGTTTTAAGGATCTGCGGGGCAAGATCTTCTCTGACGTCTTTTCTCAGCAGAAAGATTTTTTCGCGTTTCTCGTTTTTTTGTTTATAGGCCAGGGCTTCCTCCTGTCAATTGATGGATTATACTTGTCTGTGCATTTCCTCCTGTGTTATGTGAAATGACGGACAGTTCGCTTCTAGTCTGGTATCCACCGCGGTAAGAAAAATTTACCCTCTTCCCAGTCACAAATTTGCACAACTCGTTACTGTATCTTTCAACTGTTATTTGTAGTTACATTGTGCACGAGGCTTACTGCATGATGAACAACATGATTCTTGGCAGCCTGTATTTCCTTCCACAGACCGAAGCTCTCCAATACAGGAATTATGTTTTCATCATTGTAGGAAGCCTTGCAAAAGTAACCTCTCTCTGGGCACTTAGCATGATAACCGAAAATATGGCATGGTCCATTATCAATATCTATTTTTTAACTCTTCGATGCGTTGATGAAACGGCAATTCCTTCTGAGTACTCCTGTATGAAATAGCTCCAGTCACAGCTGTTCTTAGTCGCATCATCCTCTCCGAAATAGCCGATCTTATTCTTAATGGCACTGGACCAACGTCAGTTTTGTTGTGCAAGCTATCTCTCGCAATTTGCGTAAATAGTTCCTCAGTATATGGTTTGTGCACTAAATTTTTTGAATATGGTAGTTTGGGCCATATGGTTTACATCTATTTAACTGCTGCATGACACTGCTGTCTCCATCCCCTGAAAAGAAAGTGTGAATTCTGGAAATATAAATATTGGTTCACCATTTTAAAACATCTAATAAAGCAAAATATAAAAAATTATCGGGTGTTTTTCTTAAAAAATGACCAGGCAGGTATATTGTATGTTATTCTGAATTTTATGTGTATAGTCTAAGTTTAAAGAACAGAACTAAATACGCTTCTGTTTATCTTTTTACGGAATATAAGATGTTATGCTTTCAAAGCTTCGTCTTAAAAAAATTGCCTTGTTTTGCCAACATTTCAACTACACATATTGTCACAAATGAATTCATGTATTCAAGATACTCTAAGGGCCGGTTTCTCAATGTCTGATTAAAGTCTCTGTTACGTAATCCTAAGATTAAATTTAAACTGTTGATTAAGTGGTGATTGAATCTGAACCGTTTCTCAACGCACATTAATCCTATGTTTAGCTGACTAGTGGTTTAGGTAGCTAAATGTGGCAACCCTGCAGTGACGTATCGAGTCGCAATTGGCTGAACTGAGAGATCAGTTTGTTTATTTTTACGCACTGGTTAAGAATAAATGAAAAACATTGACGAAAGTAAGCAGTCGTATTGTAAAACTTCTATTTTATGCGATTGAACATGGTTTACCTTTGCAGTATTTAATTATAATAGCGTATAAATAACTCAAGAATCATATAAGTATTGACGAACGTTTCTTATTTGTTTGTTATACATGTAATGAGAAATTAATTAAATACCAAAGCAATATACTGCAGCTTTTCTTTTAATCATGCAAATGTTTGTATTGCTTTTTTAGGCTCTAAAAATTCTCTTGCTTGTCAGTTTGAGAAGTGAGAAGCACAGCTTAGTCAAATTAAAAACAGTTTTTAAGAAAGGTAATGATATGCTATATTTTGTACACCGTTCTTCCAGGTTTTTTTTTGTTTAGCTTCAAACAAGTAATGAACTTTTTGCACAATTATTTAAAAAAACATGGTCCTAATCAGAAAAATTTTCCTGTGGCTGTGTGCCGAAAGCAAGGGTTCAATACGGGCGATACTGGTACACGATTATGTCCCATCGCCTCTATATGCAGTGCACTGCAGGGACGTAACTAGGCTTGTTTTAGCACCCCTTTCCTATACTGTTTTCTAAACATAACCACCCTTTTTTTGTTTTTGGATGTAGCCACGCCAACTAATATTTTGACGGCATCTTCAGAGGGGGGGGGGGGAGTCCAACGCTGCAGACAAATTTGGCAACCTTATATTTTTAAGGGTTTCTAAATTAATAAAATAATGTGCGTAGAAGCCTTTTTTTCTATGATACACGTAATTACAGGAATAACCGGAACAAACGGCTAAAAGGTCTACTGGTTTATTGGCCTGATAGTCCCCAATGGACTTCCACTTCCCCTTTTTTGCCTTTTAGATTCCAATCGTTAACATTCATAGGACACAGGTCAATTATCTCGAATTTATTATATTTTGAAATAAAGCCGACAGGAAATGGCATCTTCGTTTTTCAGGTGGCTTGTAAAAAGTAATAGAGCAAGGTTTTTGAAAATAGGTTTCCTATCACCTTCTCCAATCCGTCTGCTTTAATTATTACTGATATGTAGGTAAACATATCATGGACGTATTAAATCATGTTTAGTTTAGTTTAGTAGGATTACCTAACCAAGACTTTAATCAGACATTGAGAAACCGGCCATAAACTGTGTTGTGCCTGTACGCTTAAAAACTTATTTCTCTAAAAAATTCCAACTTAAACCCTTTTTAATGTATCCTACAGCATGTTTACATCGACACACGAAACTGCAGTTTCGCAAACATGGGTATCGGAAACTGCTGTTTGGGTGCGGTACAAACAGCGCGAAACTGAGATTTCGTGGCCGAGGGAAACATGAGTTTCTTATTCAAGTTTCATGACAAAGTGGGGTTTGGTATGCGGTGTAAACGGGGAAACTGGAGTTTCGTGGCTTGGTGAGTACTAATGTAATCAATATGAGAAGATCATTTTTAAAAGAGATGATATTTACACGCAATATTTCAACTTAAATAATTGTAAATGTGATTATTTTGGCCATGTGAATGATAAATACAACTGTTAGTAGTGTTTGAACGAAAATAGTAGATATTATACTTTAAAATCTTCAGTATAATAAACTGTAGTTCATAAAGTAACAAATAAATAAATATCCTTGATTTTTCTGCGATTTCCATTACCTATATTTCGCATTCCGAAAGATGAAGGGTACGAAGGAATCTAGTGAATACTTTGACTGGTGTTGTTCCAGCCACGAAACATGACTTTCTCAGACTCCTGTTTCACATGGCGACATAAACACTTCGCTGAAACATCAGTTTTGAAAAATCGGTTTCGGAAACTGCAGTTTCGTGTGTCGGTGTAAACTGGAAATGGTAAACACAATAAAAACCTTTGCTTTCTTCTTTAATAAGTTTCATATTTGCAAACGAACATTCAAACATACCAACATGATGACTCATGCGTTTAATTTCACTGAACAAACGAGCCACATAAAAAATTCTTCTTCCAGAATCTGTACATTCATTGGGCAAAGGAATAATTCTGGTCATTTTGTGGCAGTGGAGAATTATTGCGACTGTCTGAGGAAGTGGTTGATGGTTTACAATCACTGGTTTAAAAAAATACAATCGAATGTATTTAGAAAATAATGCGCACGGGGTGTGTATGAGGCACGCGTCAAAATGTTTCCCAAACTATCGACTAGGCAGGTCAAGCAGGGTTGAGGAAGACAAGACACTTTTTCTCCCTCCCTCACTGTCTGTCTTACTCCTCCTCTCCCCGCTTGCCGCGCATCAACCCGAGCCTTCGTGTCCTCTTCTCTTCCGTCTTTCCTTCATCTCAGCCGCACCTAAGCGACAAGAGGGCGGCACCTTACGGCAACTGCACAGCGGCGTACAGATGTGCGGGAGAAAGCTTGTGTAAAAAAATTTAAAGCGACGACCTTATTATTTTATAGTTTAATTTTACAGACCAAAGTTCCAGCCACCCGCCTATACCTGTTAGAACCCCACGCAAGTGTTTCAACTATGTTAAAATCAAGTGCCAAACTGGCCATTTTGGCACTTTTCATCGGTCGAAATAATGTATTCGTAACCTCATTAAGGACTTAATATTGGTATAAGCGGCGAAAATGATGCTTCTTTTCTATTCGTACGAAGAGAAATCTATGATTTCATTAATACTTTTCGTGTAAAGCGGTAAGAGCTGGATGTCTGTATCAAATTTAGTCGCGGACCCAGACGGCCATCTTAAAGTATCATATATAGTATTATGGCCGGTTGGCCTTGTGCGAGCGGAGGTATCGTTAACTTTGTTCTTCATTTTGATCTCTTTTTTTTTGTGATTGTGCAGTAATTAAATTATGTTCTAGAAGGGTCAGATTTATTAAATCACACAAAGGTAGAGTGGCCTTGAGACAGTTAATGAAAGTGAGGCCTGCGATCATGTGTGTGAGCCTCTTCTCTTCTCTGCCATATACATAATAAATAGACACACCAAAGTAGACAGACATGTCACTGGGATGTAGCCCCATTTTTAAGATGAAGTAACAACAGGAGTGGCATTTTCACATGTACGAGCAGCACCGGGGTCTCTATTCTGTAAATTCTATTTTGGAGATTATCTGGACTCTCCACAAATTAGTTTTCTGCTTGTATAAATATGCCATCCTATGCAAATTTGTTTATTCTTAAAATTTAATGCCAAGGGTGAAGTTACACTATGTGCATTATTTATCTTCCAAACTTAAAATCCATGCGAACTCATGTCGCGTTTTGATACTGCCTTTTTCCAGTAAACCTGATTCACAATGACAGGATTTGAATCGTGTATCCAACTGATGTAAATAAAATTAAAATAAATCAGCAGACTTTTGTAATTCAAACTTTAATTTCTGGATGAATACCTCCTAGTCAAGTAAATTCCAAACCATGTTAGCTTTTCAAATAAAGTGACAGTGTAGCATAATTGACAGTGTAGCATAATTGACAGTGTAGCATAATTGACAGTGATGTAGAAGATTTGAGTAACCAACTGCAGTGGGTCAGGACACCTATGTTCATTTTCAACATTTCTGTACATCTTGGTCCAGGAGCTCTGGCATGTTATAAAATAAGCACATGTACGTAAGTTTCATGTTAATTTTAAATAATTACAACCATTTGAAAATTATGTCCTGAACTGCCTGCAAAACTGCTAAATCAAAGCAAGCAGTTAACGGGCCCATATGCCTGGACAAGCTTAACAGTTTCTGTAGTTATGAATCTCTCTGTAAAGACGCAGATGTTTTGAACTGAAAATAAGATGTAAAGCATATATTCAAAAAAGTACTGCTATTTCTATTGCTATATGTACAGTACTTGCAAACTTTCAAGCACAAGACAGCATACAATAGGTTTATCAAGTCTATTTGTAATAATAACAACTTGTAATTGGGCAACTGGCTGATAGGAAGCTATAACCTCCTCCTTAATCACCTATCAATCTTGTCCGTAACTTTCCAACACCCCTCACCGACTTCCTAAGTTCTGTTCTGCTCCTCATCACCTGGATCTTCTCGCTTTGTTTTAAATTTTCTAAGTAGGCTATACTGTTAATTTAATTTCATTCATAAAATTCTTGCTTTAAATGGCCAAATTTGAGTGCATTAGATAAGATGAAGCTGTACAGCATGTGAAGCATCTCATACAGAATAATAGTTACATTTTGTAATTCAACATCTTAATCAACTATGCAACTTTATTATTAAACTAGATTTTTGTATAATTCTATTGTGAGTTACTATGGATATTATCTTGACCAACAGATACAGCATAAACATTTTACGAGTGATTATATATTAAAAACTGCTCACATTTACACATGCAGCTTATTATTGTGTAAGTTGGTAGAGGTTTGTTTGTTACATTTGCTGTAAATAAAACAGTGAGTATTTTCATACAATAATTGTTTTACATTTGAATACAAAATACTGCAGTCTTTTTTTGGCACCAGTTTGAATCTGTGGGATATGCAACTTGGCCTATAATCCTAGTGAGTACCCAACCGTATGTGAACTCTTAACTGAAGTTTACACTTAGCATCACTTACACCAATGAAGAATAGCTTTGACATTTAATCCTAATCAATGCCACCAAAACAAAAGGCTTGTACTACCGAGCATGCATTCTGCAGTATCGCCCGTATTGAACCCTTGCTTTCGGCACACAGCCACAGGAAAATTTTTCTGGTTAGGACCATGTTTTTTTAAATAATTGTGCAAAAAGTTCATTACTTGCTTGAAGCTAAACAAAAAAAAACCTGGAAGAACGGTGTACAAAATATAGCATATCATTACCTTTCTTAAAAACTGTTTTTAATTTGACTAAGCTGTGCTTCTCACTTCTCAAACTGACAAGCAAGAGAATTTTTAGAGCCTAAAAAAGTAATACAAACATTTGCATGATTAAAAGGAAAGCTGCAGTATATTGCTTTTTTATTTAATTAATTTCTCATTACATGTATAACAAACAAATAAGAAACGTTCGTCAATACTTATATGATTCTTGAGTTATTTATACGCTATTATAATTAAATACTGCAAAGGTAAACCATGTTCAATCGCATAAAATAGAAGTTTTACAATACGACTGCTTACTTTCGTCAATGTTTTTCATTTATTCTTAACCAGTGCGTAAAAATAAACAAACTGATCTCTCAGTTCAGCCAATTGCGACTCGATACGTCACTGCAGGGTTGCCACATTTAGCTACCTAAACCACTAGTCAGCTAAACATAGGATTAATGTGCGTTGAGAAACGGTTCAGATTCAATCACCACTTAATCAACAGTTTAAATTTAATCTTAGGATTACGTAACAGAGACTTTAATCAGACATTGAGAAACCGGCCCTTAGAGTATCTTGAATACATGAATTCATTTGAGACAATATGTGTAGTTGAAATGTTGGCAAAACAAGGCAATTTTTTTAAGACGAAGCTTTGAAAGCATAACATCTTATATTCCGTAAAAAGATAAACAGAAGAGTATTTAGTTCTGTTCTTTAAACATAGACTATACACATAAAATTCAGAATAACATACAATATACCTGCCTGGTCATTTTTTAAGAAAAACAACCGATAATTTTTTATATTTTGCTTTATTAGATGTTTTAAAATGGTGAACCAATATTTATATTTCAAGAATTCACACTTTTTTTTCAGGGGATGGAGACAGCAGTGTCATGAAGCAGGCACCTTAAGAACATTCCCTGTGAATTAGGCTTTTTTTTATAATCTCTGCCAATGGTTACAAGTTAAGGTGGCATTTAAACTTGCCAGTAAAAAAGTGATTGAAGTACTTGAGAGCAGAGCGACAGAATAAGAGGCTATGATACTGCAAGCCGGATGATGCTGCTGGTCAGTGGACTTTCTCAGAGGTCTCCTGTTTCCCCGGCCCTTTATTTCGGCACTACTCGAAATTCACATCATGTCACCCCTCACCAGTGCTAAAGATCTCAATGTTACTTCACTTCAAGTTACTGGATCAAAAAGCTGCCCCACTGTGCACTTCTGCTGCTGGTCTGCAACACAATATTTATTGTTGCATTCTGCTGAAAACATATGAAGTCTGTGAAATTGCATTTATTTGGTTACTTAATTGATATTAATGTTAAAAACATTTATATTTCTTTTCTGAATTGTTTGGCACAGTTATTTAATTTGGAACTTAGGTTTAAGGTAAAATTTTTTTTTCATTTTAGGGTAATTTCAGTTCCTTTTAAAAAGAATTAGTGGTTTTAAAGCTTCTAAAATGTTTTAGAAGGTCTTAGAAGCATTGGGGAAAATTTTAAAGTCATAACTTTTGTTTCCGCAGTCGGAAAAACATATTTCTTGATTTTTGTTTTTGTTGGAATGGCCGTACCCGGGTCATATGATGTTCTGATTGGCCAGTGTTCGATGGCATGACCCTGCCAGCCTATGGGAAAAGTTTGTCTATTCAGTGGTCTCGGCTGTTTAAGATTGGCTATCATTTCAACAACATGTAATGTGATAGGAAAGTACGTCAATGCGTAGCTTGCGCTGGCAATGTCCATTGTCTTAGTATCTTCACCTTTATCAGAATTTATAATTTAACACTTAAAGGTAGTGATGAGAGTTAAATGTGGCAAGAGTGCAACTCGATTGTAATCACAACTCATGTACATAAACATACAGTACTTAAATTTACTTATTCTTTAATTTTTAAAGCTAAAATTCACTAAAGTTTTTCATTAAATGTTTTTCACTTCTCACCCGATGCATAAAATAGGCAATGTGATTTGTAGTTGCTGTTACCTATGTACACCCGTTAAAGTCATAGGAGGTAATGTCGAAAGTCTTCAATGGCACTGTACAAATACACCAACTCGAGCCACAAAAGATTGTTTTTGAGAACACGAAAAATGTATAACATAAATTTTGTGTCATGTTTAAGTAAACCTTCCAAAAACTAAATTTCTGGGTAACGCAAGACATCGGTAATGAAGCTGTATTTGGTGACAATGACGCGAATCCCACTGCGCTAGATGTGCAGGGTTGCAAGTAAGATTGCTGAATGCGAGCAGTGTGTGATTCTAGAAGACCTTTAAGGTAAAGAGCTTGAGATACTGGTGTGGTTCTTCTAGAGTAGTTGGAAACAGCGTTATCCTTGACCCAGCGAGTGACTACTGAGTGAGCAAACAAGGACTAACTCTACTTACTAGCACAGGGTGTAAATTTTACATAAATATAGGGCAAGGCATATACTGTATCACTCGCCTTGTATTGGATATCAAAGGTTAGTACACAGGTTGATCTCATGAAAGGAGAAAATGAGATAATTCAGTTTCACGGGGTGTTTATACTCATGAACCCAAGTTACAGTACTTGTCACAGCATAATGAATACAACATTAGCTTTGGTACATGGTTCACAATCAGGGTTTGAGTCAATCACAATTTGATGACACATTTTAACACTGGTGTCTCAATATGAGATACGAGAACAATATATGACAATAACAATATTACAACTTGGTAATAACAACATAAATTACCACAGGGCATACTCTGATTAATACGACTTTACATGGCACTCCCGGCCGTTCAGATAATGGGCCAAAACCATGGCCTTGTGGCCGAAACTGCTTGCAATCATCTCTTTGATCTCGAGAGGTGTTCACTACTCAATAGCCTCTTTACTTTAGGCGCTGCGGCCGTCGAAGATAATGGACTAACAAGCAATACTGGGTTACCGGTAATTATATGGCGATCTCTCTGGTCCCGGGAGAAAGATTACCATATTCCGTAACTTTCAATAAACTTTACAACACAGGGGAAGTGTATACTAACACTTTTAGAACTAGCACTACCTAGGGTATGTCTCCTAGTTCAATACACTGTGTGAGAGATGTGCGTGGCAACGCCACCTTCTTCCCTGCCCCTCGGCACGTCCCTAAGAGTGCATAGGTAAGGTGTGAATGACTCTCTTAGGCAAGAAGTCGACGTCTTGGTAGGGGGTTAAAGGTTTCCCTTTGCAAAAAATTGCCTTAAGGATGGGATTTCGCAAGAAGTCGACCTTGGTGGTAGAGTGGAGGGCTCCCTTTGCAAGAAGCCAGCACTGGGGATTGGGGGGTTCCCTTTACAAGAAGCCAGCCCCAGGGTAGGATGGTATACATTGTGAGTGTGCAGAGAGTCGGGAGCCCAGTGAGCTGCCAGCGAACTCTAGTGAGTGTAGATGCCAAGAGTCGGGAGCCCAGGGAGCTGCCATCGTACTCTTTCGGGAGTGCCAGGCTGGCCTGACCTGGAGGCCGAGCCACTGACGACTGACTACTTGGACATGGCGCCCGCCTTATATACACACAGAGGGGGGCTGAAAGTAGTGTTAGCAAAATGGCCGCCGGGCCGCACGAGGCTGTCTGCATCTACAGGTGTGCCACACTCACACTAAAGAAATACTCTCTCGTGGCAAAAAGTTACTCTGCTATACACATAAACTTCCCGACTTGAATTATAATTGCATACATTGCCGTTTGACACTATAATTAATGCACAAAAACACTTACATAATCATAAAACACATTTATAAGCACTAACAAACAAGTAAAATATATATTTATGTGTATATTTCCTGTGATTGCTGTTTAGTGCACTTTTACAGAGTCCGTGCACGGGATTGGCTCCACTGCTAAGGCACTCGGCTGTATTTGTAAAAAAACACTTGTACAGGTTAACAATTGTTGCAAAGGCAGTTAAACATTGAAAATAAACACTGGATAAACAGTTGGATGTAAGTAAATACTGTTTCACAATTAAAGCGTCGTCTCCACAATCTTACAAGCTAAAATATCATCGTTACATGAAAATAAACGACAACATGCAAAAGGCAAAGGTGCGAGCAAATACTAGTGCCCTTAGGCCTAAATGGTCAAGTGTTAAAAATTGGGGGTGAGTGTTAACGTAATTTATAAGAGGACGTAATGGTGTTGCGTCAACGACACACTTCATTACTTAATTCAAAACTACTTCAAGTAATTTACACATCCTGTATGTTACGAGTTTAAAAGTTTGAGAGCATTAATCAAAATCATGGTATGGCATCTATGTATATTTAACAGTTTAATGTAAAAATTTGAATTACATGTGCTTGTAAACAATCTAATGTCCAAAGGTAAACTGCAGTAGTGTTTCAAGAGAAGTGATGCACCATGAGCACGTGGCACTGCAATGCCTGTAGAAATCAACAAATAAAATCTTTTTTCAAATTATTGTTGTCATGTTACTGGAGAATAAGTCCCTGGCCTGATGAACACTACTGGTTAGAGATTTGCGTGCACTAACCAGTCAAATTGTTCCACAGAAAATTCAGAGCTATGTATAGTCATTGCTAAGCACTGCTTCTCTTGAAATACATCCATCATTCGCCAAGCAAAAACAAAAAAAAAAAAAAAAAAAAAAACTGAAAGAAAGTAAAAATAGGCCAATCACAATGCCTTATACAGTAAATACTCACCATTCCGTAGTTCGAGAATCCGTGGTACTAAAAAATCAGTGATTTTCTCAAAACAATGTCTGTTTTGATTATTACAACGTGCTGTGCCGTGCTGCACTGCACCTAGCTTCTTCGAGTTTGTGCTGTGCTGTGCCGCGCTGCTACAGTAGCAAGCATCTAACTGTACTAGTAGCAGCAGATGCGGCAAGCCCAAGGTCGTTTCTTCGCGGAACACAAAAAATAAATAAGACGTGCGCGGACACTGCTCCCAGTATTTGTTAGTTGTCTGTTGTAAGAATGGTGCCAGTAAGAAAAAAGAACCACGCAACGTTAGCACTAAAACAAAAGTTACAGATTTGCAAGAAATAGGAGCATGGTGTAAAGGTTTCTGAAGTCAAGGAAGAGTAAGGCATCGGCGAGACAACTGTGTACGGCATTAAAAAGAGTAGCGCCAAACTTAAAATATTTATGCCGAACAGCGAGTCGGAGAAAGGATTTCATGGTCGGAAAACACTCTAAACGGCCAAACTACAGAATTTGGACAGTGAACTGTACAAGTGGTTGTCGTTAAAACTGTAAAAAAAAAAGTTGTGGAGATGAAGATAACGATAGTGACGAAGCAGAAAATTCGTGGAGTGCGGCCGCTGCTGCTTGGGACACGCTAATGAAATTTTCAGAAAGCAAAAAAGACTGTTACCCTGTGTCGGAGGTAATGCATTGCCATATCCTGCATTCTACCTTCCTTCATAAAAGAAGACAGGCCATCAAACAGACATCCGCACTCACATGGTGGGACTATCGACACAGCAACATAGTGAGCTGACTGCTTACGCCTCGTGTGCTGTTAATTGCAACTCTAGAAATAATTAAAGTCTACTTTTTGTGTGTTTCCTTAGTTTAATGTGTGTGCAAGCTATTTGATGTAAAAGTGTATAAATATTACTAATCTGTGCATAGTGTTAAATGATTATTTTTTCGTGCCTTAAATCAATGATTGCGGTAAGTGAAATTTAAGGTATTGCTATGTGAACTGTAGTTTACTTCGCCGGAACACGGGCGGAGAAGGAAATAGTAATCGCTGTTTCTGCTTCTCTGTGACAATGACTAGTTGTTTACGACTTGACGGCTCGCAGTCGACTACCCATACACATAGCCGGCCGGCCAGTGTTGCCAAACATGTTCGAGGTGCCGTTTTTTTTTTATAAATTATTTTATTTCAAACAGCATTGGCTTATACCTGTAAGCCCTCAATTTACGTTGTGGATACGTTCCTAAAAACAACTATGTTTATCAGGACGACATAAATCAGGACTTATAGTATATTAAACTAATTTTTTTAATTGTGCAGATTTTTGTTATGGAAAATACAGTATTTCAAAAATCTGTGGTTCTCAGAAATCTGAAGGTCACAAATCCCCGAGACTCCCAGATTTGTGAGAGTTTACTGAACATCCCTTTCATGTAACGTTCTTAAATTATTATCTATGGTTAATCAAATAAAGTTTATGTTTGCATAGTTTATAATTGTGACATTAACATCAATTAAAATGTTGTTCTTAAGTTTAATAAGTTAAATAAGTTCAAATATTGGGATAATCATTGTAAATGTTTATACAAAAACATTACTTACATGTTTTTCTATGGTAGCCAATTTGCACATTCATTGAAACACTAAGGTATTGCAAATCAAATCATATGTGAGTTTACTGAAAAGGTAAATGTAAATTTACTCTAAATGTAAAAACACTATGAACTGATAAACTGAGTAGTGTGTGACCAAGTAGAAGGAATTGTTATTAACTGTTTGTGATCAAACAGAAAATAACTAATTGTTGCAAATAATATTTTTTTCTCCCCAGGTCCAGTCTATTAACTGAGAAAGTTGGCTGACCTCAAACGGCCAATAAAAACATATGATGACAAAATATTTTGTGCAATTAGAAAAAGGTCATCCCTATTGTTTATAAGGATGGACTGTTTTAAGGCAGTTTGTTCTTTTCTTTTCTGTATAGCTTAGATCTCAATAACATTACACAATATTTAAAAAACAATTCCTTTCTTTGATGCCGCTTTAAATTTCTGGCGAAAATATGAATTTCAAAACTGAATTTCAAGGGTGCATATTTTCCTTATTAGTTGAACTAAGTTATGAGTTAAATATATAGTTGTCAACATTGTCCACAAAAATTTGCCTCACAAAATACTTCAGTGAAGGTTCTGAACAGCCTGTATTATTATTACTTGTGAGCATAAATGTATAATGTCTTATATTATAATTTCTTACAAACAACTAAATGTAAGAAAATATAAGAATTATTTTGTATCATATGTCAATGTACACAAGTTAATAGACAACTTATTTACAGCATGCTGCCTACTTTAAAACCACATAGGCCCTACGATAACACATGAAATCTTCTCCTGAATAAAAAGTGGTTTTAACAAATGTACCATTATTCTAGACATAACTACCCAATTACATAAAACGTACTCACCTGTACTGGTGTTGAAAATAAAAATAACAGCAAGTTTTCTAACGAGAGCCCTGGAAGTATACAACACATATCTTCATGAGACATTGATCCTAATGACATGGCTACCATGAAATATGTCATGATGATCATGCATGGCACTCCAAATATCAGGGACACCATGAATGCATTGCGCCATTTACGAATATCTTCCCTGTAAAAAAAAACTGTTACTCTCGCGCAGACACAAACAGCTATTTGATATTTTACAAAATATTAATACAAATTCACAACATACAATATACTCAATATAACACAGTATATACATTGAAAATAAATATTAAAAGAAAAATATATAATTTACAGAAAATTTAATATGGTAGCAACAGTCAAAAACAGGCCCAGGGTATAGGTGACTGGTGCCAAGGGCAGGTCAAACTTAATTGCTAATATTATGTTTTATGTTCTGTTCATTAGGTTAATGTTACAGGTTGGCTGTATGCTGCTGAAAACTGTTGAATACTAGATTTTTTAAGTGATATACAAGTAATGAGAAGATAAATTTAAAAAACAATGAGAAATCATTTTTATAACAAAAAATTAAATGTATATAATTTTCCTAGTTAGGCAGATAAGGTAAATTCTTTCCTTTTTAACAAATTGCAATTTGAACTCTGTGTCTATGTGTGTGCATGTGTTTGCATATACAGATGAAGAGAGAGAAAGAGATAACCTGATTTATGTTACTCAGGTTCACGTAAAAATTATTTAAATAAAGTTATCTACAATTCATAATAATGCTGCATGTCATCTGTATCAACTATTTCAATTGTGTATAAAAATATTTACGTGTGTTACTGTTTGCTTCACCTAAAAAAAAAAACTTGTTATTTCATTCTCAGCTCACATCAGTTTACTGTGTTAATTAAACAAAGTAGCTTCAAAATGGCAGAAGTAAGCTTCAAACACCATGATTAAATAAAAATCAACACCTGCCACACTATCTACTAAAATGAAAGTTTTAGGACTTTTTAAATAGGTGAGAGGGCTGTTGACATAGGCAAAGTGTTCATTCTACTGCTAACCAAAGTTCATATACATCACGCCAATATGGCGGAAATGGAAAAGATGTTTGCCATGTTATTCAAGACACAATCTGCACAAATGTCCTGTCAATGTATGGATGGTTCTAAAATCATTTAATTTTACACAATTAGGAAAATAAAAAAAAAATTATGGCACTTCAACTTCAACGGAAGAAGTGCTTACTGCCAGCCATTGTTTCAGTATATGTACTAATTTCACTACTGCAACAGTCCCCTAGTGCATAATGAAGGAATATGAAGATGTCCAACATGATTCAGAATAAATGTTGCAACTAAAATTACAGATTCACTCTGTCTCTTTTTCTAATCTGTAAATATTTTTAATTATACACTAAATTTCATTAATTTTATGAGACACATGTCTCTTACTTGTTCGTTTCTATCTATTATCTTACTGAATTCATGCATCTCCTGAACAAAGCTTCCATTTACATCTTTTCTTCAGTTCTGTACCTTAAGGGGGAGTGTTAGACATTTTTATTGTATTTTCAGTTTTGAGCCATAACATTTATAAACATTGTATTATCAAAATTTTCTCATAGACATAGCATAAGATATAGGATACATTCATGGTAAACTGCTTAACATTAATAATGGTAACTTTCAAGAATTCACTTTCAATGATTCTTCATGACACATTAATGAAAGATTCCATTATTATTTATGTCAAGTAGGTTACCAAGCATATATCCTATCATCCATGAAACAGCAATATGTTGTAACCCTAATTTTAACTGCAGTTAACTATTCGCTATATAAAGGCATAATGGCTATTTTTATGATTTCATTAAAAGTGTCCTATCCTCCCAAGGACTAATCTGGGTTTATTTTGATGCATATCAAAATGCTTTTTTTCTTATAAAGTTTTTAAAAAAAAGTTTTCAGTGAAACTCCAGCATTGTGGGATACGACATATTGTAATTTAATGAATGCTATGCTTTGTCGAAGAGAAAAACTCCAACCTAGGACAAGCCTAACTCAAAATACGGGCACCAGCCACATCACATCCAAAACTCAAACCTAAAAACAAGAACATGGCCAAAGGACCTATTCAATGTATGTTATTTTAACCATCTCGAAGTTAATAACGTATTTTTTTTTTAATTTGCTCATATTGTACCTACCACAAATTAGCTGATTTCACTAGCAAATTTCCTAAATTATAATCTATTGAGCACTAACTCAATTTATATCTTAAGCTGCCTATTTATTACATGTAAAATATGTGTATTATTATGATTTTCCTTGACCCAAATTAAATACAGTATTTTAATTATACTATACTATTGCACTGATTTTCATAAAAATGTTGGAAAAACGTATGTTGTAACAATTAATGTTACAATTCTATGATGTTTATGGCCTTGTTAAATTTCCCCAACTTTTAAATGTAATCAAAGTTGATGTGGTTAAAAAGCTGTTATAGATTTTAGATTTGTTTCCCACATTGTCAGTTCACTGTTTGTCTGTGATTAACTTGCACACCTGTGCTTTTTGTTATGAACCATGTAACCTTGATTCTAACACAGCGATCAGTAACCAGGCCACCTGGCCAGGAATTCCAAAATATTAAACATAAGTTGCTGCAAACTACAAGGCAGAACTCCCCACTCCAACAGCGATATGAGTTGCCACACAGGGCACAATAAAGGGGCATGTCACGATACCTACGAATTCTGTCTGCCCCATATCGTCACCAGGACCATGTCACTAACAAGATGCACCACGACGTCGAGGTCTACAATGTGCCAATCGCAGTGGCTGTTTCCTTACATCAGCCCCGGCATCATTAACAAGGTGGGACTGTCATCGTTGTAACAAATTGTGTGGCTCATAAGTAATCACAAATGTATCCAACTATTCTTGCCTCCCTCCGTAAAAGTAATGCAACAGTTTGTATAGATTGTAAATAAAAAGCCGTACCTGCAAGTCTCACTTTTATTGACAGTTTATAAAATACGGTACATTTTACATAATACTCTACCAATCACCAAGCAAGAAAAATATGTATTTTTGTGTAAACGTTAACAATTTGCACTAATAGTCGAGGTGCTAAGATTACGGGTGTTTTGCCAGATATCCAATTTGCTTAGTTTCTATTTACATTATAGTTTCCAGGAATATACGAGAAAATTTTTTCTAAATAGTTTTATACACGTATCTGTAGTGTCAGGTTCAGGTAATATTTTTTTTTATTATAGGTTTCGATTACGTAATTTTGTTAGGGGTAATAGTACTAAATGCTCCATTTAGGAGCACTGGACTAAACTGTAAGTTTATAGTTTTCGTTACCATGGTTCGGGAAGCTTAATAATTGGTTTTGTTTGTGGATATGGCCATCTCCATGTCACGCAATATTCTTATTGGATAGTGTTCTGCGACGTGACTCTGCTAGCCTATGGGAATAATTAATATCTCAGCAGCTCAATCTTGAAAGTCGCCGAGACAAAAAATAAAAAAATGCACAGCATGATAATTGCAGCCTGCATTGCTAATTGTAGTGTTCAAAATTTCTTACTCTTTTCAGTCTTTAAATTAATTGTATTTAAATTAATTTCCGAGTGCAAGAGGCCATTTGGGCATCGGGGAAGCAATATTTCCTGCCTTCCTAAGTTCACCATGGAAAACAAAGAAAAATTGTGCAGTTTGTCAGAACGTAACTACAACATCTCAGGTTGTCCTGAGACGAGATGTGATGCAAATATGGATTTTTGCAAACATTACTTATAAATAATAAAAAGTATAAGTAGAACATAATGTAACTTTTATTTTCAAAAATCTAACATTTTGTTTTTCAAAGGCAACACACATAAACATGAAGATGATTTCAATACCCTCAAAAATAGTGTTTTCACATATCACACAATGTGTGGGATAGGGTAAAGTAAGTTCAAAAATACTGTAACCTATTTTTATTTTTGCTGCAATTGTAGAGACAAAGTAGTGGTACAAACTCTATAGATTTTTATATACTCAATATGCAAAATTTACAATAAATTCAAACAATTTTAACAATGCAATACTAAAAAATCACTACAAAAACCACGCAAAAACCACAAAACAAGGTAAATAACAAGAACAGAGTTTTAAGCAAATTAACTAAAGTTGATGCATTTTCATTTGACAGCACATCTGACAGTGGGGCTGCAAGCACTAACCAGTGGTCGTAAAGCATGGGAGTGTAGTCGAAGCTGCATAAGAATGTGCTGAGAAAGGTGGCCCAGCCGTTACATGTTTGACTTGTATTCGAAGTAACCTAAGAAAATTCCTGACTCAGACCATCTGATTTCTGTTTTCTTTAGTTTCCAGAAACTGCTCCAGCTGAATACTGGAACGGTTATTTCACAAAGGCCATGGACGATTACTTTTCCAGTTCCTATTATAGAGTCAAAGTTAGCTATTGCCACTCCTTTATGAAAGGTCTGTATAAGAGTATTGTTGCGAGCCGCGACTGTCTGGCTGGGCGGTGTAGTACGATACTGTGGTGGCGGAGCTAGGACCCCCCCTTCCCACTCCCTCCTCGGTGCTGTGGCTGTCGGGCAGGGCGGCGAAATACAATACAGTGGCGGCAGCGCTAAAAGGCCTCCTCGGGTGCCGCATGGATTGTATTACTCCATGATAACCACCTGCACCCAGTATCGGGTAACCGAGAGAAAATATCGTGATCTGGAATGATCCTGTTCCCTCTTTATTTCTCGGGGTGGTGCTTGACATTGAAGCGACATCTTTCCAGGAGGTTGGAGAACAGAGACCCGCCGAGATAATTCGAGAAGAAGGAGGGTGGGGTATATAAGGGGGAGCTGCAGCAGGAGAGAAAGAGTTTTTGCTGGCAGGTGCCTAGTGTGATCTGAAGTGATAGTGACGAGTATTGGATTGCGACGACTGTTCAAGGGCGTCCAGCGAGTGGGACCGCAGCAAGTAGGAGGAAGAAGGTGATTCTAGGCCAGAAAGATTCTGCGGTATTATTTCTTTGGGTCCACCATTGTGAGTGACCAGTAACCTTTCTATAGACAGAGAACTTGTGTAGATGTTTTTTTTATATCCTTTATGTAAATAGTAGTTATTTCTTCTGTTTGCCATTTATTGTGATAAATCTTTATAGACATAGTTTTTTTTGTATATACAGTTGTAATTAAACTAGATTAGCTTTATTTTCTTTATTTTATCAAAGACCTCCATCCCCAAACGTACCTAGCCCGCAAGCTTGTAACACTGGTGTCAGAAGTGGGATGGAGGCAATTATTTAAAATTAATTAAATGTTTTAAATGATGTTTAAATTAAGTGTAGATGTTCAGATATTTAATCAAAGTTGTTAATTTTTATTAGATAGGAAATTTTAGGTTATAAGTTTATGATTACAAGAAAAATGGCTATTGAGTTAGAGGGTTTGCGAGCACTAATAGAGGGACTAAGTAGCCAAATTAGTGGTGGAAATACCAAAATAGACAGTGTTAACGAAAACGTAGACAAGAAAATTGACAGTGTAAATGAGAATGTCGATAGGACCATAGAATTGACAGTGTTAGTTAAAATGTGGAAAAGAAAATCGGAAGTGTGAAAGACGACTTGCAGAAAGAGGTGGGTGTCTTAAGGACGGAATGGGAGAAATTTCTACAGCGACAGGCAGGTGGTCAGCCATCGGTGTGTCGGGATAGCGACTCGACGAAGCCAGAGCTGAGACATCAGGGTAATGATGGGAGGTGCTCCGTGTTCGCAGGATCGGCGGTAGGACTACCACAGAACATGAATACAGCTGAGGTTGCCCTGCCTGGGGCTGGAAAGGGGGTTACAATCAAGCCTGCCCCTTATGATGGTCAAACCCCATGGCGTGAATATCAGCACCAATATGAGATTGTTGCAACCCTGAATGGTTGGACAGAAGAGCAGCGTGCCTACTACCTGGCAGCA
>PNEQ01002495.1:81028-122289 GCA_003012365.1 Medauroidea extradentata
TTTTGAAATGAAAAACATGCACCATCAACTTTGAAGCCTGATTTCTCAAAAGTGCTTTTTTTCATATTGAGGTACATTTTTCTCAAAAACTATTTAAGTTACAGACTTCAAATTTGGTAGGAATATTCTATGTAACTATCTTAGTTTGCCTTACCACTTTTACTTAAATAAGTAGTGTTTTACCATTTTTAAAAAAAAATATTTTTTTTTCTTTTTTTGACCAAAAACATTACTAAAATGTTAATTTTTTAAAAATTAAAAAAAATAGAGCTACATAAATAATTTTGGTAGGGAAGGCACAAGCAGGTATGCTTAATTATGTGCCAAAATCCCAAGATGATACGATTGATAGTTTCTTAAATAACTGTACCTGAATGTGAGATGTTTTCCCATTTAAACACATGTACTTTATAAAAGGTACTCGCTCCCCTTAAAAATATTATCTTCAAAATCATGTGCTAACACTGCTCAAACTCCAGGCTCAGTGACATTGCATGTAATAACCACATATTTGTCCAATTCACAGTGAATTATACTCTGGTCTGACAGCAGAAGCTGTGTACTATAACAAATGTAATGGTTCAAACACATCAGCTCAATCTTTCAGGAGACAGTTATAAAAGTTAAGCAGTTCTAGGTAAGCTTTAAGACTTTATTAATTCTTAGGGAGCAATGTATAATTTATTGTTTACATTTTACCTGAAAATAGGTGGGTACCTTTAATGAATCACGAAGATAACTGTGTCAGGGTACCCACAGAAATTTCAGTTTTCACTTCCCCTACTTTCCTTGACTTGGTTAACACAACTTCCCTGACTGCAACAACATGACTATGGCTTTGGATTTTTTTAAATTCTGTGAAATTTTACCATTACAAAACAGTAAGTACAGATTTATATGTGAATATCACAATTTCGCAATACACAGTCTAAAAGCTTAAACGAACAATAGGAAAGAAAATAATTAAATTATCAATAACTCGCCCTTACAAAAAATATATATACATGTTTAAAACATGATATACTGCTAACCAGCTGAATACAGTTTCACAGTAACATCATTTAACAATAATCTGAGAGTATTTTATCTCAAATTGTTAAAGTTCCAGTAATGACAAAGACATTATGAAATGGGTTACTTTAAAAATTATGTAATTTTAATAATGTTCCCTACATGTCCTCACAAAAAATTTCAAACCCAATTTTGCCTTCTCCAGTCTAAGAATTTTCTCATTAAGTTCTGACTCTTCCAATTCTCATTCCAATCTTAGATTTTTTTTTCTGCCAATTCTCTCAACTTGTCAAAAATTCTTATCTTTTCTTTTATATTTTTGAGTTCCTCAGACTGCCGTAGTTTTTGTTCGCTGAGAAAATCTTGACACCTTTTCCTTGCACAGTTTACCGACTGTAACAACTTTATAGAAATTGGAACGCAGTTAACACCTCCATAGTTTGTGATAGCATGGTGCACAATTCTTCGAGATAGGTACCAGCAATGATTCTAAAAGATTTTCAACAAGAAGAGATTTGTTAATAGAAAATCCACTTTCCACAGATGCATGCATCACCATGAGACAAAATAAGTCAAATTTTTGTAACTTCCCAGATATCAGTGAATCTTATTATCAGTTCCCACTATACCATTACAAAATTCACCCAACACGGTAGTATCATTCTGTGTTGGGTAAAAACTCAGAAAACCGAGCATACTGTTGCTTGGATTTTTCTGCAGTATCAGCTATAATCCTACTCGTAGATTGTAGCTCTTCGAGAACAATGTCTACCCTATTTTGGCCAAACACTGGATATTCCAAGATCAGGATCAAAACATGTCACAGCACAAATAAAAATTTATATTTGAGTGGACTCTCTTCTTGAATTTTTCTTAGCATGCTTACAACCAATTTTCAGAACTCAAAATTCAGTGCACAATTTTTTACTGTTAGGACATTGAGTTTCTTATAGTAAGCTTTTTACAGCTAAACCCAATATCCTACCAACTTTATAAGCTGAAAGCAGATTCTCTGTCTTTGAAAGATCTAATGGAATAATCTTTGCAGCTGATGATGTCTCTTTTAGGTTTTCTGGTTTCACACACCTTTTCATCAAATCTTTTTGAGGCTCGTTGGGAACAACTTGGATGAAAGAAGGCCTTGCTTGTTAAGAAGGCTATCTCAGAGCCATGTGGCAGTGTGCCAAGGTAAGTTGTTGCAACCAAGGTGAGTGTCGGCTAAGTCACGTTCGTCGGGTGTCCAAATGAATGTTTATTATTTGTCGGTGTCTTGGCTTAGGGCAACCTTAATCTGGAATTGATTTAACAAGATCATTGCCGGAATTACGATATAGTGATGGAATCGGTGCGGAGCTTTCAACTCTTTGCTGGCCTGTGAAAACGGGTTTACTGCAGCATTTGACCAATGAATGAATGATGATCGTGCAATAGAGAACTGTCAGAAACAGTGAGAAATTGCGCTTTGGTATTAAGGCATACGTGTAAAACTACTTGTTTTCTTATTACTGTCACTCCGAAATGTTCTAGGAACGCTGTAATTTTTAGTGTGTAAGGCATGATGGGCCTGATTGTATTTCTGGTATCTATTCGTAACTTTTGATTTATGTTTGCTTGCCCCCTGGTTGGTTACAAATTGTTTTCATGCTCTGCAAGTTGCACAATGGATTTTGGCTACGTAATTAGTGCCCTTTGAGTGTGTGTTTTGGCATACTAACTTGCGTGCGTAAATTTGATACAAGAGTAAATATAAGGTCAGGCCATCGCTCAAAACAATTCCTATATTTTGTTTCCCTGATTTTCCCTGACAAACACTTCATTTCCCTGACTCTCCATGACCATTTTTCATTTCCCTGACTTTCCAGAAAGTGGTACCCTGTGCATAACAAATAAAAACATGCTCATTCTATTTTAACATTAATCCTGTCTCTTTAAATATTTTTAATATTTTCTGACCCCAAGTCATAAAATCCTGTGCGTTTACTGCACTAATAAAATTGTTGTCTAGTAGCACAACTGTCCTTGGGATTCTGGCCATCAATGTTTTCACTACAGAAAGGCAAATAACTGGGCCACTGCTGGCCTGAAAAGGCAGATGCTTCACCTATAAATATCCAATCATAATTTTTACGGTCACCAACTCTGCAGTTTCAATGTCTAGTTATTTACAAATAAACATCCTCCATGCCAAGTTTCGTAAATATCTATTCCCCTTCCAGCACTGCAAATTCCTAATTAACTGTATGTAATGAGTATACTACTCTTAAAGCTACACTATTCAAAATATAGTTGTAGTCCCCAAGTAGTCAAACACACCATATTTTAAAATGGAAAAAAATTATCTTAATTTAAGAAAGGGTACTAACATGTATACACCTTGCTTCACAAGTACATCTATTGAATCCTCCCTTCATGTATTTGTAACAGACTTGTTGATTTCGAAAACTGGTTCACTATCTGGTTTTAAGGCATGTGACACTTTTGGCCCAAACTTAGTCCAAAATAAACGTGTTCTAAAAACCAAACAGCACTGCCATACATATTATTATATGCTTTGGTTTTTTTTTGCACGTAGGACACACAACAGACATTGCAGTGTGCTGGTGGGTTTTCTAAGGTACTAATACTTCGGTTTTCTAGGGTAGAACATTTCCCACAATATTCTATTCCACAGTCGCTTCACATGCCTCTGATGTCATTCTCACATGTGCTCAAGATTTTGCTGTTCAGCATTCTGCAATCCACTCCTCCTCTATAAAACTTGATTCCTATGACCACAAATGATTAAAACTGCCAGCTTACCACAGGGTATCTTGCTTTAGTGGTTCATACATTGTAAGTGGTTTCCTAGCTAATATCATCTCACATGTAGTGGACCCTGTCAGCTCTGACCATCCATGGTGGGAATCATGAAGTGTGAAGACAAATGGGTCTTTAAAGTCAATCATGATGCATGTATAACTGAGAATAGCTAGTAATTGTATAAATTTAACATTCAAAGATAAAAAAATCCTGAAAAGCAGGGTTTTTCCTATCAAAATATTGACACACACACACATTTACGAAGAATAAAGAAAAAGTCGCCAATGGTAATAATTGGTTTGTATGTTTTGGTGTATTTAAGGTTAAAAGAAAGGACACATAAATTAGCAAATACATCTCAGAATAAGCCACACAAAAGTTTATATTTCTTTCCTACCAATTTTTTTTTTGGATAAAGATAGAAAATAGCATTTAATAACTTGACTCCCATATAGATAAAAATAACATGCTTTGCTTTTCTTAGAAAAAAAACTTTTATTGATATAATAAACCATAACTTAAAGTAATAAAATTAAGTTATATAAATATTTTCAGTGCAATTTCAAAGTATCAAAGTGCCATAAATGGGTGTGACCCTCGGAACCGTCTTGATTATCCATGTTAGTTAATGTCGGGCAACACAAGGATAGTCAGGAAAAAATAATAGTCAGAAAATAGTTCATTTGCCAATAAAGAAAAAGGAATTTATATATAATTCATTCAAACATCTCAACTATGTACAGTTTTGCCTACAAATACAGTTTTCACTCATCTATACCGCACCCTTTTTTCAAAATAAATTAAAATATGTTTCGGGTACATCGTAAACACAAGAAAAAGTCACGTTAAAATCTTGTAAATACAGTCTTGCAGGCTACAGTTCACATTCAATATGTTCTAAAAAAAGTACTTTTACAAAACTTTGTTTTGTATTTTAACTGTGTTAAACACACAGAATAAACACTAGTTACCCAAAAAAATAGTTAATTGGTGAACAGATAATCAGGTGTTTACTGTATATTGCCAGGAGACTGGACATAGTGAAATAATGTATTAATAAAAATTTTAAATTAAAAAATGCATTAATGAGGCAGGTATTTTAATTTTAAAAAAACTATGTGGAAGGCGATAGAGACACTGACTTAAAAATTAGTATGCAGCATGTAATAAAAGCTAAAGCAGTTGATAATGTAAAAATTACAAAGTGTAAAGTGGGAAAGCATGATTCACTGATCTCGTTATGAGTATGAGGTGGAACAAAAATAATTACTAACAATAAATAAATACTGAACTGAACAATAATGATAAAATCATAAATAACAGTAAATGATCTCTGCAATTAACAATCAAGACTTAGGGGGGAAAATATGAAGCTTCTCACGTGTTAAGTCTTACAAAAAAAAACTTTAAGAAATTACTTCTACCTTGCAGCTTATCGTAAGATAAATGCAGAAAGTTTGATAGAGCACAATTACACACAAACTTAGAGAAATAATGAAATACATCACTTGGCTGCAAACGAGAAGGGACTTGATATCAAACATAGGCCAGAACAATGTTTACCTGATTTACACTGTCAACTTTCATGGCAACTCATGATACACCAAAGGTAGGTAGCTTAATTAAGTCACAATTATGTAAGTATAGGGGCTATCTATTAAATTATAGTGGCTACTGATTAAAATACTAAAATAAAAGAAAATGTTAAAATAACGGTACTTTATTAACAAATCAATAAAATAAAACTTACTAAAATAAATATTACTTTATCAGTATTCCAAAATAAGTGTACAGTATGCAAAATATTTTCAAGCATGATTTTAGCAAAGAGACAACAGGTAATTAACAGAGATTACATTAGTTGAATCAACATGAAATTATATAACTATATATTAAATTATATATTAGAATCAAGGTTGCTGAGTTATAATGAAACATCAAGTAAACAAATATCATATTGACCAATAGCAAAAACTTGTGTAAAGAAACCATGACTGTTACTTGTCATAAAAAACAATCAAGAAAACTAAGTAAATTAACAATAAATAATAATAAAAACAATACTTACAGTTTTAGTGCCCTTGTCCCACAATGTCTCACCAATCTCAGAGCTACTTGTGAAGGATGAAGGATCGGCTTCACACACTCACGTGTTACTCACATTCAACTAGTTCACAAAGCTAATTATTATTTTTAAAATTATAAAGAAAGCCAAAAGCCTTAAACTGCCAGCTGGCATTAGGTTGCGCCCTTAGGGCTTCGCTCAGTCCACTGGGGCATCGCCATATGCACAGAAAGAAAGTCCAAAAAGCTCCGAAAAGTCAAAAAAGCCTTAAAAATTTCCATTATTTAAAAAGCTCTCAAGGTTCTAAGCAAATAAAAGCTTACCTAAACATAGCAGACATTTACTTATAACCCACAGTTGTGCCTCTTAAACCTTTGACATTATTCAACAATCACACACTGATCAAACCAGACAGATGTTCCATTCACTCTCTCTGTTCCACAAGGCACGTGCTACTCATCATTGTATGACATCCCGGGGAAACTATCCTACACCATAACCTGGAATGGAACAACTGGAATGTGCTGTTCTACGCAACCCTGCCTGTGTGTCTGCCTTACTACAGATATAAATCTGGAACAGTGGTGCAGGAGTGTCTTGACAGAGGCGTCCAGTGCCCCCGGAAGGTCGCTGAACGCTGAAAGTACCAGAAGGACCCACAGCGTATGACCGCCCAGCAACACAACCACATCCATAACCACACCCCTCACTTGTGTACAACATAACATAAGGCCATCGGCCTGTGCGCACTACCGGAACACTGCCCACAAATGACTCTACAAGCGCTGCAGGTTCCAGGAGTAGTGAACAAAAAAAAACTCAAGCAGGAAGACTAACAGAACACTCTAGACCTCCACTATCCTAACTGTAAGGAAGTTACTTCCCGAAAACCATATACTTTTTAAAATTATAAGCCAAAACAACTTTTCTACCTGTTTTGAGTACGTATGAGAAAGAAAAGAAAAAAAATCTGAATTTCAGCACAGTGACAATATTACAGTCCTGAGTAAAAAACTTACTTGCGATAAATTCACAGTATTAAATGTTTACATAAAATTTAATTCATATTTACTCCCAGTTGAAACACATGAAAAATAAAAATTGTGTTAAAGTTTCCCAAAGTCACTCTGCGTGTACAACAAAAAATAAGTATTGAAACATACGAAAATAAATTTGTCTCACTTTCAATTCTACTTCTCCTTCCCCAGATCCAGGTTCTTGAATAAGGGATGCCGGAAAGCCAAGATCTGTTATTGAAACTGCTATATCCCATGGTTGGATCAAGGAAGCATCATATTTTACTTCAGCTTTGGCAGCAAGCAAAGCGACAAGAATGCTATGAACACCTGTAAAAATGTCCACCCATTAGCTGCTTATTTCACTGCTAAAACTTACACATATAAGTAAGAAGAATTGTCTTACCACTAACAGCACATGCACTGTCTTATAATAGTGGTGATATGAATGATGTATAGGCTATCCCTGAATAATGTTTCAAGATCTTTGTCACTTGTAGGAGATACAAAGTAAAATAGTATAATATACTTAGGGATGCAAAAGCTGTTAAGTACCTGTAAAGTGACACAAAAATTGTGGTCTTTGAGGGTTGCAATCTGCATTGAAATAGCGACAACTGGTGCAGTTCGGAAAATCTCTCCCATTCACCCGACCTGTTCTCCTGGCACCCATGCATGTAATAGCAATTAGAAGTACAGAAGGTTGGGGATGCATCACCCCCTAAGACCTACCAGCCTCTCTTGCACTGGCAGAAAATAAATTATGAAAAATTAATTGAAAAGTTGTGTCCGAAAAAAGGTTAAACGAAGGTGCAACCACTGGTGTTGCCAGTGCACATTAAATTGGCAATCTTTACTTTCTCATCAAGTTCTCGCTGAGACTTGCCTTAGCGATGGCTTGGTTGAAACTGGTGAGAACAGCCGGACCTTGCCTTGTCCAATCAGTACATTGCGTGATCCGGTGACTGTCATTCTCACAAAAAAACTAAACCATAAAAATGTACTTCCCCAACCGTGGGAGCAGAAATTATGACTTACAATTTAACACAGCACTCCTTAAATATTCTAGAACAATCCAGAAGTTTCTAGAAATATGTATTTAATAGCAAAATGTACACAAATTCTAAAAAGACAAAAGATGTCAAAAACTGATGATCCCGATTTAAATAATGATGTAAAACAGTTTGGAAAACAAACAGAAACATTATTAACACAAAAAATATATAAAATAGCTCAGTGAACATATTGACACAATTTGTTCACAAATATTTTAGAAGTTCATGTTTCTTGCTTAAATATTAATTTTCAGACTTTATTTACCTACACTAAATTCTATCTGCTTATGCAGGAAGCCAGTATATCAATGGAGATGTAACATTCTCTAACTTTTTAAATTTATGTACTTTAAAGCAGCAAAAAGTATTGTGTAAACTGTTTTTTCATGAACTTACTATGGCGGTAATGTGTGTAAATATGGTTGTAATGAGTGTAAATACATGGTAGAAGTTAGACAGTTTCGTAAAATTAAAGCCAAAATAATAAAACCCAAATTAAAACATAAATGTCATTGTTTCCTTTAGGACTGCCCAATTTTAATACCGCTGAGCTAGACCAGCTCCCATACATAAAAAGGAACTTTGTTTTTCAGTTTTACTAAAGTACAAAAGTATTTTCACTTATCACACAATATATGGGATAGGGGCAATGCAATTTGTACATTGTAAAGATATACACTGTTACCTATGTCTGCCACAGTTGTGAAGCAGAGGCAATGGTTTAAATTGTCACTGCCAATGTGTGGCTAACAGAGTTAACTATTTTCAGATGAATGGAAACATTAATCCAGAGACGCTATCTTCAGCGCTACAATAACAAATCGTAGTGCAGAATGTGACTTAGTAAAGAGTTGAAAGATCACATCACTTAATAAAATGTGTAACTTTCAGAAAACCAGGAAAGAACACATAAGTTGTGATAAAAATGTTGTATTATCCATGTGCAACATTTAAGAATGCATAGAGAACAATATACCAAAAATGCAAATTTGTAAAATGGATAACGTCAAGACAATAACAACAAGCATAGTTGTTATGTGTTAAAATGCTCTAGTTATGCTTAGTAAATAATTAGAATTTCAATAGTTAACTATTACTTCCCTTTCATGATTTTAATAAAAACAAAATTCCTTGATTATCTGCACTTTATAAGAAGATTTAAAAGCAAATGTTATGTAAAGATAATGAATTTCCATAGAACCACGAGTAACATGTACTAACAACTTACTATCATTATGCTAACATTTTGTAACATATATTGTACCTTTCGTATTCGAAATACCGCTAACATTTTGCTTGTTTTAACAATTCAAGAAACTATATTTTCTTATTTCTTGAGTTACATTGATTAAATAAAAACGGTATCACTAGATATTTATAAATTATATGAGGATTTATTCTCACTCATTGTAAACAAATGCCATTTTCAAAACGGCAGATATTTCCGGTTACAGAACTGTGATTGTAACACAAACAGTAAGTGCTGTAATTGTACCCATTTGCGTTCAATTCGGATGAACAGTTCCTGATACACAACAAATGAACTTAAATTTTAAAAGGTTGTAATATTTTAAATATGCATCCAGAAAAAATTAAATGCTGAAAGGTCAGATATCCTCACTAAAACTGATGTAAATTGTGCTAACAGTTAAAATGTACTATGGAAAAGACATACACTAAAAAAAAAGGAAGATGATTTCATAAGCATTATTTTATTTTGGAAAGTAGGCTAGTAAAATGAAGTACCACTCATGACGGAAAAGATTCGTAGTTCAAATTGGGGTAGAGGAACATAAGAATCATAGAATCCGGAGAATAACTTTTCGCAACGTCTTTTACGTGTACCACACCCGAACAGTTCAAGACGATTGTAATCAGTGTAAGAAGTAGTTAACTTGGTGGTTAAAAGCTGTCTTGATAGCCACCAGATCATGTGGTTAGCTAAAATTTGCATAACAAAGTATAAGAAACAATACTGCTCACTCTGATGTGTTCATGTCAATAAGAAACCTAACTTTTTTTACAATTTGGTTTCATTATGGTTTACATAGGGGCCGTGATGGTTGGTTAGGTGTCTGAGCGCTCGCCTTTCACCATGAAAATCAAGGATCCATCCCCGCTGGCTGACCCCAGGATCTTCTCATGCGGGAAACCTTCTGGACAATGTCACTTTCTTGGGGAACTCTCGCTTACCCCGCCCCTTCTTTCCGGAACTGTGCTATTGTAGAGTCTCATTCCATGTTACAATTCAGGGACAGAGGTACCCTACGAATCCCAAATCAATGTGCTACCAACTTGGTGGGTTTCACCCCGTTTCTCAAAGATGAACCCCCAATAAAATATTATTATTGCTATTATTATAATTACTACTGTAATAATAATTATTATTATTACACATTACATGTAAGACCGCAAAAGTCAATATGTCATTTCAGAAATAAAATTTATTTGTTGTTATCTAATTCCCTAATTATGACAAAACATATTATTCACGTAATTTTAAAGAGTATGTCTCAGCTTTACAATACTGAGCCCAGCCTGCTATACAAAGGTACACTATTATGTAACATTATTATGTAACATGACCGGTTTATAGAATGTAAAACACTGCAAACAGAGCGAATTTACAATAAATTTGATATTGTAATAATTTTTCTCGATACCACTCAATCAAGACAGAAAGACTCCATGTTTGATATTCCGTAAACATGTATTAAAAAATCTATAAAACAAATAGCTATATCCCAACAATTTCATGTGGATTTAAATTAGAAGTTAAGTCAGTGAAAAGCTGTCCTAAGAAAATGTAATAAATAAATAGCTCTTAAGAAATCTAGAACCATCAAAAGTACTAATTTTCAATAAAAAGAGCAATCTTAATGTTTTTGGTTTTTATAATGTGGGTATGGTTTGACATATGGAAAATGAAAGGCGGGGGAAACGGGAGTACCCCGAGAAAAACCCGCCAACATACGGTATCATCTAGGCGCATGATTCCCACATGGTCCGGGCTCAAGTATACACTTCCCTAGGTGACGTATTTAGAAAACAAAAAAAAAACCATTAGCAGTGAAGCATAAAGTACTTGTCCGAGATAAATGGCTAATTCTACAGCGCTAAAGTTACCAACTTTAAACCATAATGCTGGAATCACAATAGCGCTACACACAATGACACAAAACAACTTGTCAGCTAACCAGCGTCAAGGTTTCAGCACTGATGTCACAGAAAACTTGACAATTATTGGTTGACAAGTTACTTTGTTTATGTTGTGCACTTTGCGTCGTGTGATTCCAGCATAATACTGCATGGATGTGAAGACACCAAACCATTAGGTGTGTGTAAAAGTCAGGACATCTACAAGTGTGCAATGCTGAAGTGCAACATATTGAAATCACTATTCTTCCCCTCTCCACCGGGACTACAAGGGAGATACATAGACCTAGATCACAGCCCCTATACTACGATGGAAACGATGCGCTCCACCTGCCCCAGTTGACTGGTTCTTGTAGTCAACTGCTGGCTTGTGTGTTCCAGCATTGGATGTTCGACAGTGTCACACCGACTACCGGCCGTGAATCACAACTGTGACCTTGAAGACTGGCCGTACGAACCCTATGTAAAAGGGCAGTAAAACCTTCTACCCTCACAGGGGAGTCAAGCCTGGAGTGCTAGACGAAATGGTTGTTGTCGAGAGATTGGCAACAAGGAGTTCAGGCAGAGCGATATGGGGTCTCTATGAAATACACTAAATATTCTGTTCGTGCACTCTGGGTCAAGTAGTTAAAACAATCGTGAGATAAAATGAATAACATGGTCTTTAATAAGAAGGTATACTGGAAGTGCCGCCAGTTTAGTACATGGCTTACACACAGATCCACCCTCGAATGCAAGTCATGAGGAGCCAATTAGTAAACTTCATTGGCTACGTATAAGTAAGTGCGGGTATTCATTATGAAAATACATGAAATAACTATAACTCATATTAATTTTGATTACAAAAATATATTTTAAAATAATTTTTTAAACAATGTTTCTTCAAAACTTGCAAGGAATACAACATAAAAGCAAATTATTTTTCAGTAGTGTTCATAAACTTATTTGTACAAAATTTATTAGGCTCAAAGATTGAAATGCACAAAACTAGCTTCTGGATCTACTAAGAAGCAAAGCATTAACATAAAAATTTTCATAAATAGTTTATAAAAGATGGTTTGTATAAAATAAACAATACTTAACAAAAAATTACACAAAAAAATTTACTCTGAAAAAATATACAAAAAAGTAAAAAATAATTCCTTCCTTTACACTACTTAAAATACAATCAATTTGTAAGGACAGTAAATTACAATTACTGTTATTTTTGTAGTCGGTACCAGCCAAGGTTAACAAACGTGTAACGAAGTAGCGTAAGTATACATATAATTTAATGGAATTTAACTTTGACTGTAACTGAAAATTTCTTAATCAATACAAAGACAGCAGCCATGCGGCATTGAACAGCACAGGGCGTAGCGGCAGGCGCATACATTGGGGCTGGGTGGGGAACACCTTGAGTGAGTAACCCGAATGCTGGCAGACACGTGAGGGCAAATGCATTGACAGTTGTGACAATCATCTAAATTTTTGATGTGCTTGTATGCTATAAGTTTTATCTTATTGTATTCAACTGTGGTTTCTTGATGTTTAGAATTGCCTTAAGGTATTTAGACTTGTTTTACACAACATCACTGTTCATTTGTAAATAGATTTTCGAGGTGTCACTACTTTGGAGTAGTAAATTTTTTAAGTATGTGTTACTTTTCTGTCAAAAATTTTTAATTTCTTGATTTTTTACAGAGTTCTGGTGCCTACCTTCCACATTCCTGCTGTTTGTCACTAAGGAATTCCGCTGTGCATTTGCAGTACAAGTCAGTCCAGAACGTCCTTCACCATAGTTAGGTGCCTACCAATAGCTCAATAACTATACATTTCCTATTCAATTTTTCCTGGCGGAGTCCGTCCCAGGATATTTGCATTTGGAAATCGTGCTGGACGATGCAGTAGATCGGCGGATTTTCTTGGGAATCTCCAGTTACCCCGCCCTTTCACTTCAGTACCACTCCATATTCACCTCATGTCACCCCTAACACACGCTAAAGACCTAAATGTTAACTGCTGACCAAAATTATCTCACTCACTCCGATTTGATTTAGAGGATTTCACTGGTGTATCTTCGAAGTCCAAGGTCCAACACCAATAAAGTTAAAATGGGACCACTTTTAAAATATCCCCCTTCAAACAAAAAAAGAATTTACCAAATTGGTTTATAAATGACGAAGTTCTGAGGTAATAAACTTAAAGAAAATACAACCAAATTGATAACCTCCTCCTTTTTTTAAAGTCTGTTAATAAAACGAGTAGTAAAAGCTACTTGATAAAACTGTAATATGATTTAAAACACACTGTCACAAATAACATATTCCTCAATTTTAAGACCACTTTTAGCTTACCATATATTTTCTTGCAATGTTTTTCTATCGCTGCAACACATGATGCACAAGTCATGCCATTAATATGCAGGTAACATTTTGAAAATCTGTTTTTGTCTATATCACTTTCAGTAAGCTCCGTTTGTGATGATGCAGCACCTATCACAATGCGGCTTGCATTCTCTAAAACCAAAGAATATTATTTTACTACACATTCGTAACAACACTTCTACAACATAGTAAACACTTAAATTTTAAGCTGATAAATATTATAAGTGACATTAAGGAATTGAATGGAATTGACACTATCCTCCATCTATATGACGTTAACGAGAAAAATTTGTAAGTTAAAGATCACAATCTGAAATAGCAAACCTTACGAAAATTTAAACATAAATACTGTTACTGCATTAAAATTCAAACAGATAAACATGTTTCAAGTAACTTCCAGAAAAAGTTTTAAACCCAACCAAAAACAAGTGAAGATCACAGGACACATAATTTTTTGGGCTGAAAGATCTATAAGAAAATAAAAATAAGAATAATGGTTTTTATCTAAAATAAAGGGGTTAAGGGAAACGGTAGGCAATTAAGAAAATATAGGTAAAAAGGGAATGCAATGGGATGAAAGAAGATGGCCACCGATGAAGTTATATGTAAAATAGGAAAATGTACGGACAACATGAAAACTATATGAGGAAAATGAGGGATGACTGATGAATATTTTGATATAGTCACAACTTAAATTATGTGTTATGAAGGATGACCTTCAACATCTGTCTATTTTAAAGGCAGACAGAATGTTTCTAGCCACAACATATCAAAATGTCATAAACAAAGGTAGAATACATCTGCAGTTAATAAATTTAAGAAAACTAAGAAGGGAATATTTTCAAAGAACTTAGTTACAATATTATACTGTACATCTTACTCCTCAAAATAAATTAATTACCTGTGAACTTAATAGACCATAAAACCAAACAGTCAATAAAGCAGTTTAGTTTCGTCATAATCCCTACTGCTTAAAATATTAAGATGCTCACTTGTCTAAAAGTAGCAATGAAATGTAACTAAAAAACTTTACTAGAAACCTTCCAGTACTCAAACAAAATGTACTTTAAATTTTTTAAATTGTCTGACTATAAAATAAGAAGCCCTACATTGACCATCATAATAAACTACAACATAAATTTACAACAATTTTTATCTGTGGAACATGATCAAACTGTGTCTAACAAAACCACAAAATACTGTAATTATAATTTTTTACATTTTAGTAACACAGAAAAAACTACTCTGAGATTCTAATCAAACTAAAAATCTTCACACATCAATTGTGATTATCTTGCACTTTATTACACAAAATAACACATAATAATAATAATAATAATAATAAGTTTACTTTAGCCAATTACCATAGGTTTAAAAGAGATTTTTAACTGCTTTAAATGCATCAGGCAACTGAATAACCTTTAAATGAGCATCTATGATATAAAATAGTAACCAGTCCTTCCTTGAACAAAATAGTGATGGATACAAAACCAGAAAATTGAAATATTTGAGAAGATACATCGGCTTAGGCTCTCTCATTGCTGTGGAACAGCTCACAAATACTACACAGACCTACACATAGATGTAGTCAGTCTCATGTAACAATTCCACTTTTTGACAGTTGTGTTAGCATTTCTTCATAACTGTTTCCATGAAGTCAGCAGTGTTTTCCTCTGACACAAGTGATTTTTGCACAACCACACTCAGCTGGGTCTCAAACTTTGCAATTTATCCATGCCCGTGACTAATATAACTTCCACTCCTCTGCATGCCCTACTGCTATTTCCACATCGGTGCTTTCCGCCAGCCCTATACATACTCTCCACGGAGGACCAGCTGTAGTTCCTCCTCAACCCTGTCTGCTTGCAACAACTTGCACACAACCACACACAATTTGGCAGACACAGAGGATTACCACATTCCTAACACAAGTCCAGTGAGCACAGCCCCCAATATCTCAAAACATCACTCATTTGCTTGACTGAAAACACTTGTAACAAAAAAAAAATTCTAACAAACTTAACATTACATTTATCAGCTGGGATGATCAAACAAAAAAAAAAAAAATTAAAAACTATGACAAGACAAATTCTTAAATTAACTAGATAAATTTAGAAAAACACATATACGAAAAGCTAATACGTAAAAATATCATTCCTAACAGAAGAATTTACACTAAAACTTTCATTTAAAATCAAATAACAAAGCAAGTAAAGAACTTCACAACCAAAAATCTCAAAAATTATAATAATAATTCTAGTCTAAACATAACAGCTGCATACAAATTATATTTATTTCACAAAGAACACATCTATAAAAAAGACAAGAAATCTTGATAATTTTGAAATATAATACAAATCACAACAAAAAAAAAAGACTCAAACAAAAAATACTGGATTCCTAATTCTCAGTGCGTAATACTATGAACAATAGCCTAACATTAACTACAGGTAGGTACCAAGTTATATGAAGTGCAACTTATGTAAATTCACAGTTATGTAATATTTAGACAAAGATGGGCCGACATGATAAAGCATGGGTTGAGGAGGCAGTCTAAAACCAAACAGTTCTTGCGGTGCATGTGTAATGCTCGCTGTCTCTCTCCCTCTCTATTTCCTGTGTTTCTTTGACCACAGCAGCTGCAGACAGCAGTATTGCTTGTTATCTAGTGTGAAGGTAAAGTGTCTATAGGGGGTATGACCACAGTATTGTTTCTACAGCTATTGTTTTTCATGGTTAAATGTTATCGAAGTACAAGAATGTGAGCTCAAACCAGATTTTAATAATTAAAATGTATCAAGGCGGTGAAAAACTTTCCTCAGTTGTGCATGAAAACTGATCGCCCTGTTTTGACTGTGAATAAAATCATGAAGGACACAGATTGTATCGTTGAAGGTTACAAAAGGTGCAGTAACACTGAAAAGAACAATAATTACTAGGACGAGGCTAGGCCCAACTTCACAGATGAAGAAATTGTTGTATCACTAGATTGAGGATACAATGCAAAAGTTTATAGACTATCTAGAAAAAGACTAGATATGATACAGAAGTTAATGAACAATCCAGAAAAGGCTAAGTCATTGCACGATAACACACAAAGAAAGTTAATTTAAAGCTAGAACTGGATGGCTTAAATTATTAAACCAAGAATCACAGGCAAGGCTGCAAGTGCAGATGCAGGCGCTACAAGTACATTTTCTGAACTCCTAACAAAAATAATATAAGAACGAGAATATTTGGCTGAACAAATATAAAACATCAAGGAAACTGTTCAGTTTCAGAAGTGGACAACAGAGTCTATTTCAAAGGGAGAAAATTTTATGCCTGAATTCAAGGTTATAAAAATTGTATAACTGTTATGGCTGGTTGTAATAAGTAAACTCCTTGCAGTTTATCATTCCCAGAACCCAAAGGCATTTAAGAAAATTGACCTGAATAAGCTGCCTATATTCTGTAAATTTAACACCAATGCCTGGGTTACACGTGCATTGTTTGAAGATTGGTTCAGTAATAATTTTGTTCCCAAGGTAAAATAATACTGTGTAAAGAAAAGATTTTCTGTTTCAAGTGCCACTCCTCTAGGATAATACACCAGAACGGGTTAACTAGTGACCATCAATTACAAATGCATTTGTATTTATTAGTTACGTGCTGACACACTAAATAAGTTCAAATTATATCTTGTCCCACATTTTTGATTGAGTTGGGGTTATTTATTTATGGATTTGTGCCCTTGTCCTGGGTCAAGTTTTTTCTCTTGGTTATGGCGTTAAATGCATTTATATTGTGTACGGAATGGTAGTCCGCTTCGGCCGTTTCTGAGAGGTTTAGCCCCGGTTGACAGTGCTACAGCCTTCTCTTGCCTGCCGGACCTGCCACTCCACTGGCCATGGAGGGGATGGCCTGGGGGGAGAGGGGGGTGTGGTTCCACCGGCTGGCGGCAGGGGCGCTTGAGATAGGAAGCGGGGCGGGGGGAGCGAGCTGCGGTGTGGCAACGCGTGCCGAGTAGATGGCACTCTCAGGTCAAACTTCGAGCAAGCATGATCGACCACTCCGAGTGGAGAATAAGAGTGTTGTGGCAAGCTGACATCTTCGTCAAGGGTTTTTCAGAGTGTTTGGCAACATAGGTCTTCGTATGCCCAGTTGGTTGACAGGCTTAGCTGAGTATCTGTTGGATTTGTTCCTCGTGCTGCATGGTAAGTGGGCGGCCGTGTGTTCGGGCCCATTGAACTCTTGGGTAGTAAGCCCTGTCATCGCGAATTATATGTTTCTGGTCTTCGCCAAATTGTATTTCGGAGTAACCAGAGTAAAGAGTGTTCCTGGATATTTGTGTGCCTGTGTAAAGGCGCTTAGGATAACTTGCTGGAAGGTCTTTTGAATGCACCGAGGCATGAAGGAAGAATTCTGTGGGTGATATTAGCGATGGGATTCCGGTATCGTTCTTAATGACTGTAAGAGTATCCAATGAGAAGTGTAATTGTGCTGCGACAGCTTGTTAAGAATGGGTCAAATAAGAGTTAAAAGGAAAAGACTGTGTGTTGATTTACAATGCACTTACTTAAAAGAGTAGAATATTTGTAAACATCTTAATGAACTGAAATGAGATGTACTAATTACCGGAATTCGCTTTGTGTTACAGTCCTTGTGAATTTGTATAATGATTGTGATGCAAAATTATGTTCAGTGAAATTGAAGTGCTAATACACACATTTTTTAAATTAGAAAAGTGTTTCCTTTCTTTGCTCTAGAATGTTAGTTTGTTCACTAACATGCTTTAAGCGTTTGTTAGTCAACTTGGTAAAGACTTGTCACGCTTTTGGAATTTGTTCCGAGAGCCTCTAATAAAGCTTCTGGGGAGTTGGATAGTATAGGCCGTCTGTCTTTCGGGAATCGTCATTGCCATAACGGCACAATGTAACACTTTTAACTGTTATACAGGCACAGTTAATGTTTGGCAGATGTGTTTGGTAGGGAGCACTGATAACTTCTTCAACTAAAGTTGCGAGTCAGCACAGACGAGCTCAGTGCACTTGACTGCGCCTCTGCTAGACATCATCCGTGCTGTGTGTGTGTGTGTATATATATGTTCCATGACTGACAAGCAACGCACAGTGTTGTCTAGTCTCCCACCAGGCCTTGCTTTGCAGTTTGACCAATGTGCAGATTGTCACCCTGTTACCATGCATACCCTGCATTCAACAGAGCTAATTTCGAAAAACAATGCCTGTGTTACAAAGGTGTTTACAGTGTGTATCTTTCATCTTAATTATTGTCTATTGGTTCTATAAATACTCACTTCTAAAAGTTAGAATTTAAAATTAATTACTGAAGTTTTTTTTGACGTTGCATTCAAGTATAGTACATACAATCAACTTACAAAATAATTATAAGTTACATAATGGAATCAAGAATGTAACCCTTACGTAACTCAGTACCATACTGTATCAGAGTTTGGAAATTACCAAATTTATGTTTTGGGACTTTTATTCTGAGTTAAAATTATCTGAAAATTATGTTTATTGTTGGAAACTGTGCACAGCTTTTATTAATAAATTCATCAGATGGCACATATTTTTGGTACAAATGAAAAATTTCCTACTTTTTAAACCCAGTGTTGCACATTGCACACTGTTAATTGTTACACACCCTCAAAATGTGTAAAATATATAGACTGGGCTGCATACGAAGATGTTGAAACACACATGTATGTAAAAAGTCACATATACATTGGCAGCAATATTTGTGTCAGTGAAACCTGGTAAAAAAAGTGATTCAAAGAACTTATGAAAACTAAGTAGACATTGTTTCCTTTAGAAAAAGAAAGCAAATTTAAAATTAATTTGTTACTTACCCAAACATTTACAAATACCTATTACAATGCAATACCAAGTCCACTGGTACAAATGTTTCATGCTGGTGATAATGTCTCATTTTCTAACACACTAAATAACTAAATAAAATTTATATTTTTTAAGGTTTCATACATCAAAAAAATTTTTGTTACTAGAAATCCCATTATTACAAACTGTTATGATCACATAGTGGCAAACCTAAGTATAGTGGTCAGCTTGAACAGGACCTTACACCTGGTGCTGCCCACTACAACAGTCCAGTGTCATTATTATAAACTACTGTCTCTCCTATTATGCTATTTTGATGTATGGCACAATTTTTCTTCTCTTTCTATTTTTGCAAAACATCTGTAATACAGCTTATATAGTTTAGATTCAAACATTAATGGTATCAATTTATAAAGAAACTATACATAAATAATCTTAACCTTTGTGTCATTGTTATTATTTACTCAAGTAACCAGCATAGTTCATTTTAACTATTAACGTTTAATGTTCATGAAGTTTGAAATTTTAAAAGGGAATTGTTATTGTGAACTTTGAATTTTAAGTGGTAAACAAAATGTCCGCTTGTACTCTGAGCATTATAAAAATATTGATGTACTGTTCTTATCAAAATATTTTAAGTTAGTAAACTATTTTTGGTTATAAATATTGAATTTATTGTTTGTGAATCTTTAAATCTCTCTTCACAATTCTTAAATAAATGTTTTACTTGACTGGAACAAAATTGTAAGTGGAGATTGGTGCATGAACGAATAATATTTTTCCAATCTACCGAATTCACAAAGCACTACTCTAGGCGCGATGCTGTTACCTTCTATGAGCATTTCCGTTTACTTCCTTCTTTTGCTTACATAATGGCATTATAACCTGAGTTTTTTTTATGCTCTGATCTTTATCCTTGTTATGAGGTGACATATTTTGTTTCATACTGCTTTGGGTAAGTCTTTTGTTCTTTACCTTTTTATACAGTGCATCTCTGTAATTTGGTTATTTTGGCTCATATTTTGTGGTTTTATGTGTTTAACTTCTACAGCAGTTCCAGTGCATAAGTGATTGCACTTTCATTCATGGTTGTGGAGAGGCCTGTGCACCCATAGCCCCAGCATGTGCCACCTTACACCTGTATCTAACAAGTGGGATACATGCTCAGTACCTATTCAAAATTTTTATGTAAGTGATAAGTGACCTTTGCGTAGTGTTCGTGCATTCTGGAAACAAATTGATCAACTTAATATGACTTTGAACCAAAAATTTTTTAAAAATTAATAAATATTTAATAATAGGTAAAGTTTATAGCCTCAGGACCCCAAGTTTTGTTTAGCTTAAAGAGTGACTTAGCAATATAAATGTAACTGCTTGATTAGTGATACTGATCAGGTTACGAAATTAAAACATTAATAAAATTTAAAATTTAATATAAAGTGACATTTCAAGGTTAAATACACTCAAGTCATTCACATGAATATTGTTGTTATAAAAATATGAAATATTTAATGAACTGCAAGTATATTATTGTTTCGACCTTTGTGTTTCATTTAAGGCTTTTCCCTGGTCACTAAGATTTTCAATAGTTGTATTTGTATTTTATATGATACTGTAGTTACTATTCTGTGGGTTCGGCTCTGTTTTTAAACTAGTCAGTGTGTGCATGTGGGAAACCCAATGATTCACGCCTGGGCCCGGCCTGCCCCAGGTGTTGGTCATTTTCAGTGTCTGCCTTTGAAATGACCGGAGGGAAGGAGGGGGTCCTGGGGGTGTGGGTGGTAAAAGGTGGCTCCTATTTTGGTTCCACTTGACTGTCCCTCAACAAAAAATTCTCTTTGTAAAAATATTGTATGTAAATCTCTTGTTGCAAATAAAAATAATGGTCCACCTGCACATACTTTCCATAAAAAAAATATTTATAGCATTTAAATTCCTTTTTAAAGAATGCAGCTTCCCCCAGCTAATGCAAAAATAATTACAATGCCAAAAAATACTAAATAAAATGCACACATTGTTGCATGCACACTAATATTTTCTGTGTAAAAAAATTTGGTTAATCCTCTGTGTTTGTTGAAAATACTTTACTACAAATTGACTAGATTGTAACACAGTAATAAACTATTTACTTAATTAGTTTCAATGGTATTACTTTTCACAATTGTTTTTAAAAATGTTTCACAAAGCAAAATCAATTCTGAAAATAAGTTTTCAGTAACATTTTACTTTTCGAAATATTGTTTACATGACACTAACAAAGACATTTCTTCTCTAAGGTTCTCAACATTTTTAAAATTTTTACGCTCGTCAAAATTGTAATTTGTGGTTTTCTTTCTCACAGAAAGAGAAATTTGTCACTGATTTTGAACAGAAGTGCGAATGGTCATCATTAGTTCATGCAATGTCAGCATTGAACTACATTCTGTGGCATGCTAACATTATAGTTATGGTAAGAGGGCTTTATGTCTCGTTGACAGCAAGGTCATTAGTACGGTGACACAGACTTGACACAATGACTGAAACAGGAAGGGGAATCAACCATGGCCTTAGTTACGGAGCTATTGCAACAACATTTGCCTGGAGAAATTTCAGGAAACCATGGAAAACGGAAACCAAAATGACCATAGATAGGAATGCTACCTGGGTCATTCTGGATGTCTGTCCTCTTCGCTCTGTCCTAAAAATAAAAATTAAAAATTCACAAATTATTAAGCATCAGTAATATAACTTCGAAACAGCAAAAGGTTTAAATATGTCAGTTTGCTCAGGTTCCTTCATAATGGTTTTATTATTTCCAGAAAAATAATTCAGTTAATAACATTTGGTTCTGTTTTTCCAATAACAGGCGTGATACACATTTAAAGAACACATTTATAAGTATACCTTACTACAGAAAAATTACGATAATTTTAGGAGTTGAGTTTTTACTTAGCTGACCAGGTATGTTAAAAAATCATTAAATAAATAAGACAGATTAATTTACATAAATGTACAAACATATTAAAATGATCACACTCAACAGTGTAAATACATTAAATTCAGTAACAATTTTTTTATGTTTAGTGAAGTAATAATACATGATAACATTCTCTTAAAAACTTATGTGTTGAAATTGAAAACATGAAATTAGTATGCTGGCTTCAAATTTTTAAGTTGAAAACATGGCCATCACTCAAGACGATCAGATAGCTTTCTTGGGCAATTCCAATTTCTCCAGCCTACATTCATAGGTATCTTGATTTTATGTCATGGCATTCGGAAAGATAAGTTACTTGAAAGTCCTAACTGAAGAAAGCCAGCACTTTTGTGTACGTTTCCTGGTGAACCTCCACAAGTGTTACATGACAACTGCAATCTAAAACTGTATGTTCAATTAAGGTTTTACACCCCCTGCTATTATTAGTAAACCAATAATTTTTCTTCCACTTACCAAACAAAAATTTGAAAACTCACCTTTACTAATTGGAGACCCAGTCAAATCTTTGACGTGAGCTTCAAAACCCATTTCACTTATGTATTCAACAATTTTTTCAGCCGTAATATCCACTGAATTGTATCTAACTTTTGCTTCATTTTTTGCTAATTCCACTTTCACATCTAGTATCCCAGACTTCTTTGAGATAACTGTTTCTATATTCTGAACACATGAAACACATGTCATTCCACCCACATGCAACAATACTGTGCACTCAGATTTCAATGATGCTTCAAATCCCATATCTTCAATGGCTGAACATAATTCCTCGGGAGTAATAACTGATGAGTTGTACACAATCTGAGCCAACTTCTCTTCCAATGAAACCTACAACAAAATTGAATTAAATTATTAGGTGTTTTCATGCAAATTATTCAGTTACAAATTAAAATATTTTATTAAAAGAAAAGTTGTGAAATATCACGAAAATCTCATTAAACTACAGACTATAAATAACACTGAATAATTTATTTAAAATATAAATTACATTACATAATGGTTATAAAATATATATGTAATAAAAGTGTTTACTGTAAATTTTAGAATAATAAAGCACAAACCTTAACACTACAAACACCACTTTTGGCACCAATTGTTGTTTCTATGTTGTGCACACAAGATTTACAAGTCATGCCTTTAACTGATATACAGACGCTTGTTTCAGGAGTATATGGAACTGATCCTGGTAACATAGCACTGAAGCCCATATCATTTATATCATCTCGAATTCTTTCTGGATTTGTAATTTTACTGTTGTACGTAACTGAAGCACATTTATTCTTCAGGTCCACCTAAGTATACAAAATTCAAACATAATATGAGAAAAATCACTTCGCATCTTGTATAAGCTCAAACTTAACAAAGTTAATAAACTAAACACATGTGAGAACAGGATGTAGCAAGTCCCATTACCAATACTGAAACAGTAAATTTTGCAGGCTTTCATGGCCATTGTCTGACTATTGGCTTTTAGGTGTCAGTCATGTCAAAGTTGAAGGTGATTCCGACTTTTAGGCATGCATTACACATGCCATCTTCAAGGTAGCTGTAATGCAGGCAGAAACGTGGGAATCACATTTGACCTTGAAGCGGCTGCAAGAGAACAGCTAAGAATGAAACATAATTTAAAATGCTTTCTATGTGAGCAACATCAGCAGTTTTTATTTGATAAAGCACATCTTATTTTTAACCCTACTGTATTTAAAACCATATTTATATATAATCATCATACCTGTAGATATATGTGCAACCAAACATGCATATTACATTCTTTGAATGATTCTTGTGTTCTTTGCAAATAATAAACTAATAACACTTTCCTGGCCCAATATGACATTATGAAAATTCATAACCTTCTGTTAAATATACTGGGCATTACGAAACAGAAATATTAATAAAAACTTTAAAAATATGTAACATTTATTTTTGGCAACCAGATGACATGAAAATATTTACAGTTCTCTGCAAATAATAATTTAAGTAATGTCTTTTTATTTAAAACCCAAATTAGTAGTAATAATCATAAAACTATTTCCTCAAGTAAAAGTATCTAGCGTCATATCTGTCAAAACCATATTCTTAAAACAATGTTAAATAACATTACATATGTCAATGATAACGGGGCCACTTTTAATACATTGTGGTAACTTATATAATATGAACAAGAAAATCATTGTAGCTATTTTTAAATAATTCTTTAAATTGTAGATTTACTAATACACTAAAAGTGGTTTAGTCTCCTTAGTCTTAACTTAATTTAGATAATATTAAAATTGTATTCCCCCAACTAATAAAATGAAATTTTTTCAGGTCGAATAATTTATTGTAGGGAACCTGTAATTAATTTTTAGAAGGTTATTCATTAATGTCACTGTGATACCGATTGCAAAAATTGCAAAGCTACATTAACAAGAAAAACAAAAACAAATAAGACAAGTAATGGACAAATGCAACGCACTCAATAAAACTAAAGCCAACACTTATTAAATTACACAACATACTTCTTTTCTCAATATATTCATATGTATCACATTCAAATACAGTCGACCAGCCTTATCAGCGGGATTTTGTTCTAGGAAATCAGTGGATAATAAACACTTAGCATATTCAAGACATCTTAGTAACCTACAATAATCTCAATATGCAATTTTAAAAAAATTGCCTCTAACCTTAAATACTATTATATTTGTCCAGGTACAGACCTTCAGTACGTTCATAAAGTATCCCACAATGTTTAAATATCGTAAAAATTACAAGTAAAGTGTGCAGTGCGGCACATGTTTGATACAGCGGCAGTCACGCTGCGAGAACACGGTGACTTGGCGAGCCAGGTGGTCTGCCACCGCTGACATTACAACACAGTACAGTATGATGTGCCAAACTCTCTCTCCACCCTTCACTGCCAAGGGCGTGTGCTAAGAGGAGAGGGAGTGTCTCCACAAGTGTTGATAGAATTACATTTGATAACAACGCTATTTCTCCTATATACTGCTTACACTATCTTTGTAAGCAACTGATTACACATTTAAGGTATGGTACTAACATGTAATCTTATTTCTTCTACTTTATTTTGTGTCGTACAACTGATACACTCAATTTTCTTCGTACCTGCAGCCAACTTTTCCAACAGACGTGTTGTCTTTTAGTAAATGTAGCATTTTTATTTTGTCAGTCAAACTAAGAACTTCGCATTTTCTCTTTGATTTAGAAGGATACAGCCATTATTTTTAGGAGAAATTATGTTGCAGGCCATGAAGTTGTGTATAACTGAGCAATGGGGGTGCATAACTCGATTTAGTTGCTAGGACATACTCCATTACAAAATGAATGCCTGTCAAAAAAACTATTCAAATAATAGAAAACCATAAATAAGCAGAGTATGTTTTAGTCAGCGGGATACATACACAACATGAAATTTTAAAATGGAATCGGGTCAAATAAAACAAGGAACAAACAGATAATAAATTGAAATAATAAAAAATAAAAAAAATAAAAAAATAAAAAAACCAATAACATGTGACACAATGATGAGATGAAACAAAAACACAGTAGAAGTGAGATACGAACAGAAAAATTACAAAATGACATAATGAAGAGACAAAACAAAACACAACAGATATCGGGCACAAACAGAAAAGACAAACGGCACAACGATAAGATGAAACAAAACACAGTAGTTTTCCAGACAGACAGTGTTACGATGTTTCGGGAACTGGAATCTGTTCCCATTATCAGGTAGACACACAGGGTTCAGGAACACGAGTGCGACTGACGAAGAGACTGGAAAACCATGGGTTTACATAGGGTAAGCCCACTCATATTACTCAGACAATGGGAGACGAGCTGTCTCCTGATTCGTCGCACAGCATACATTGACTCTGATTAGTTGTGATGGGTTGAGTGTGTATTTTTGTTTCGTACTGTAAAATTGAATCAGACCAGCCACCCACAACCTACAACCAAACATTAGTCAGTCATCTGCCAGTGCACATGCCACCGCACTGTGCAAGTTTATCACCGTCGAACAACAAAATGACAGCATAGGAAACAAGCCCAACTACTTAACAGCTTTTTGGCATAGTTATTTAATCAACGGCTTTGGCTCATTAAACTACAGCAATATTTAACAAAGAATATAGACATGTGTCATAAGACTTACGAGTTTGTAAAATGTTACTATTCCCCCTTTCATAAAATACTGTGACATGCTGTGGTGCATAAAGTCAATACATCTTAAAAAAAAAAAAAGATCGCAAAAAGTTCTGCGCTGCCCTGTTTGTCTGTCTTTGCGCACAACCTGTTTATCTCGTGCATGCTGCCTAGTTTGAGCTAGGGGAAGAGGAGCTGGTGGAAGGGCAACAAGCTAGCAGTTGGCTTCCCTTCCTCTCTGTCAGGCAAGCACAAAGCAGCACCAGTCCAGCAGTGTATATCACTCACTGCTCGCTGCTATGTGGGCACATACATAGACCATATTCGCACATAACTGTTTGGCAGTTCTTACGTTAGCACTTAAGTTTTTCTCCTCGTACAGTTATTTCGAGAATTTCATATCCTTACTTAAATCTGGTTAGCCATTCAAAGGAAGTGCTGAACTTCCTCTCTATGTCCATAGCTTCATGAAAGAAATTTGCTTTCTCCATGCCTAACACAGGTGTCCTGTCTGATCGTTTCTGATTGAACCAACTAAGCATAGCAACATCTATACTCTATCCATTCCAAGGTTGTAGCTTGTATCACTCAATCTGTTTGTGCACTTGAAAGACATTGTCTATTTAACAAACTGCAGCATCGCCTTCACGTGTTTTGGTGAGCTATCAGCTGTCAAATGTCACACCTTTCCAAAGTGAGGTCAGATGTATCTGCTCACACAGTATTTTTCCACAGGAATGGTACAGGTGGACCGAAACCGTAAAGAACAATGATCATATATTATTTCACGCATACAGAGTGGTGTACTACAGAGGATTTAATAAAGAGAACTGAATGTTCCAATCACTAAGTCTGAATTACAAACACAGCACTAACGCACAGGAACTATTTTCTGCTGTAACAACATTGTTAACTACCCAGCCAGCCAAATGACAGAGCTCGCCAGTGAAAATGTTTATTTCTGCTGCTACTTCGGAATGAAAGAAGTATAAAGCTCTCTGTGTTTACGTTTTCAAAGTCTTCCATTTCGAAGGATTCACACTATTTCCATAATATATAGCAAAACCAAGGAATTTTTCATTGTTAGATTTTATGTTGTTTGTGCACCAATTCTACAATCATTTGCAAGCTTTGTCACTGCCTCTACTTTCTTTACTTTGTTAATTAATTGCAGCTTGTGTTCAATTGTCACGGCCAACTTTTTTATGTTTACTTGCTTTTTAAACTGTTGTGTTGTAAACTCGGCTGATGCCACTAGCACCATTAATGGTGAACATGATCTGATGCTGAGGTTAAATGAGTACGACTGTGTCGCTCGCATGCTTCTAATGTAATTCACTATTTGAAGTCATTACATACCTTACATTTACGTACAGAAAAATTTAACAATGATCAAATTCACTGTAAAACATTTTTATTATTTTGCATGAGAAAACTACATTTAAGGCCACACTCTCCTGTTTATACTAATTTTTTTTTATAATTTTTAAAATATGCTTGAACAAGATAAGAAATTAGAAATCTGTTTGCCTGTTTTGTTTAAACAGTTTTGCAGTGATAGGTAGATTTTTCAAGACAAGAAATGGTACAGTTTAAACTAATAAGTCAATTAACAAAAATTTCATTAGTTAAGTAATTTGCTAAAGCCAACTCATAAAGTAAAAATCATTAACCACAATGAACAGATACTGTACTATAAACATGCCATCAGTGTGATAAAGTTAACAGTGGCGTAAGACTCTTTCCACATAGCAACTGGCAGACTGACAAAGAAAAAATACATTTTTCTTCAGAAGTGCGAGATTCATTCAGATAAGAATAAAGTTGGTCGACTAAAAACATTTAGATATCCCCGACTTACGTAAGGGTTACGTTTTTACGTCACTTACATAAGCCATAATTTATGTACTGAACTTATAGTGGAGGCATGTCGAAGTGACATATTTCCAGTATATTTTCATCATAAGTTCTTTTCACAAGACTTGCTCGAGTTTTTTGGCTGGTTCCTTAATAATAATATTGTACGCTCTTATACATTGTTATTTTTAATATCAATATAACGAAAATATATGGAAAACATGTACAAAGTTTCGGCGCACCATTCACCTTAAATGTAACGCACTTCAAAAGAAAATAGAATAATTTTACCTATAATGTTAAGAATAATGTAAAGAATATGTTTGAATAATATAAAGGCCTTAATTTTGAGGTTATAATGTATGCAGCAATACTGTTACGGTGGCCATTCTCAGGGTAAATAAATTTTAAAGAGTGTATGGTTTTTTCTTTGGGCATGTTTAGTCAAATTTGTCTTATCTTTTTTTGCGTAGTGGTTATAGGGTGAACGTTCTGAAATTATTTTAACGTGTGTCAGTTGCAAGATTGTTTATTTTTGTTGTTTACTGGCTAGCTACTTTTTGAATTATTTTAATTGGTAGTTGAACAATTTAACTTGCGTTATTATGGTTGGGCCCTAATGGCAAAGTAACTTAATTCTCTTTTGGGACTGTGATGAACCCAGTACATGGCCGTGCCCTGTAATGTTGGGTGAGCCGACTCTCGGCAGAGATGCCTGGCTGTAGTTAGTTGTATGTGCATTGCAGCGTGGTCAGTCTGTCGGGACGGTATCTGCTGCAGAATGATACCGGACATGCTTGGGCTGGCGTTCCTTTGCACTTAAGTATTCTTTCTTCTGCTTATGACGTAGCATGCCACCGGTAGGAGGGTAGAGTTGCTGCGCAATAGGTTTAGAACATGGGATATGCTGATACATAGTAGCAACAGCGCTGCGTGGTTGAGGTGGGATGATTGCGCAGTGCATGCTGATTGGTTGGCGTTGTCCTGTGGTCATACAGGTGGCGAGAGGCCCGCAGTAGTGACAGATTTCTCTTGGTCTTCTGCAAGATGAGCTCGAAGTGGTAGGAAGTAGTCCTAGCTAAGTACAATTTCGTAAGGCTGCCGGAGGAGTCTGTGGGTCCATCCAACATAGAGCACAGTAGGATGAGTATAGTCATTTAGTAAGTTTTCACGTTAGTATATAGACAGTGAATCACACCTTTCACACACCCCTGGCATATAGTTCTTTAAGTTATGTATAAGTTACTGGACTAAGGTGTGGTCAAGTTTGATGTAGGTTGTAACTTTTGGTATCGATAAAGTTATCATCGAGATGCTGCTGTAGAGCCAGTGACCTTCGTGTGTGCCGGGAAGGCCTATAAGAAGTAATTATGTGTTTCCAAATATTTTTTTAAAGTATGTCATTAATGGTTAAAGAGTAATTTGAGACACTCTCTAAGAATTTAGAAGTATACCATGGCATATGTCGAGGTGGAACCGATCAGATTTAAATTTATTAGTTTGAAGCAGTTAATTTTTTTTTTTCATTCATTTTATTAGAGCACGTGAGATCATTTTATAGTTGGACATAAAGTCATGGAGTTTGTTAATTGACAGTTTTCTAGAAGTTAATGTAATGGATACTGAAGTTTTGGATATTCATTACATAATGAGTGTGAACCAAATTCTTTGGTTGTCTCTTTTATTTCAAATACAGTGTAAGCATTTCAAATAGAGTGTAAGGACCCTATTCATTACTTAAAGTAAATTAACAACAGAAACAAAGTTTAAAAGCAAGTTTGTCAGCCAGAATAAAATGTAATGTTTAAGTTATATCTGTACCTCGGAGGCATAAGACACTATGTCCACTTTTTGTCAAAATGCACTTTTTACCGTAAACATGGCCATGGTTTTAAATACTTAGTAGTGGCATACAAAAAAAGTCTGTGTTGTGTCAAAAACGTTTGTTTTCAGGCACTAAACAGCCGGATTCACTAGTGAATCATAGTGAATCTTGCTCTTCAAACTGCTATCCTGAAAAATGTGATTTTTGTCACATAGTGTCTTATGCCTCAGAGGTACAGATATATTCGATACATGTAGAGTTTCAAATGAAGTGTTTGATTTTAAAACTACTGCGGCTCCTGAACGTTCTTGGTACAGTCTCACCAAACAGTATGAGCATCTCTACCTTATTGTAGTTTTGACGCTAACAGAAAAGATTGTTAAAGTATTGTGTACTATAATTTGGGGCTTTGTGCTATACCCATTTTTCAGTAATTCCAAGAATTTCATTAGCACGTTGTGGAAGTTCCCCCTTAGCTTCCTGTTGTAGTTATTTAGTCCTAAGTTACCTTTTTTCTGTATCGAATTTATGGTTTAATAACTTTTGGTTTAGTCACAGAATATAGTGAATTTCCCATACATTTTAAACATCCTGTAATTTTATGGTTAGAGTAACAGGGCAAAGGTAAGTTTCATCGTGGTCTAACAAATTGTAGACGTAACAAATATGTTGGAGTCACTGGGTATACTGAAGTCTCTCTGCATTGTTAAACATACTGTAACAAATCTGTACCCAAGAGCTAAAACCACGTAGATCACATGAGGGTGTGTTTACAGGGAGAAGCAAAAACCAACCGCGTGCCTATTTCTATCTGTGTGCTTACTGGATTAATGAAGATCTGATAATGTAGTACATATATAATGTAACTTATACTTACATGTATTCACATATATTTTTATGTTATGTTTTTTTTCTTACCATCAGCATAATAATGGACTTACAATTGTTTAGCACTAATTTTTTTTTTTAATTTGTGACTTACATTTAGGTATTGATTACTTTCGTTTATTTGGCCCTAAGCAAATTTCAACAATTGCAACTTGACTGTCAATGAGTGGCTTCTTCACTTAAATTAACAAACATATTTCTGGACATTTCAGCAATCACTTTTATTAAAATTAAAATTTAAAGACACAGTCACATCACATTTTTTTTCTACATTCACTAGCAAAAAGACAATAAGAAAATAATAAACAAAAACATTTTGAATGGAAAACAAACAGGAAATGAATATTCAAATCATGAATACATATCACCAGAACAACTTAAATAATGACGTGTTGTGCTTTTACGTTAGAAACCTACGGTTTTCTATATGAACTACTCACATAACATAGGCACTATGATCTTCAGCTGAAAATCCCACATTTCTTTTTAGTGTTTCATTATGTTTATATACTCTGACATAAAGTATTAGAAAATGTTCATAAACAAAAAAAAAACAATATTTGAACAAAAATGGTTAAGTGTTAGGTCAAAATACCTCCTGTTTTATAAAGACAAGTCAATGCAATATTGTGTTTCAAGATCCAAAAAAACAATATTGTCTGCTGTGTGAAATATTCACGTTGCATCATCGACACACTAATCTTCTGCAGGAAAATCCCCTGTGTTTCCATGAGAAAGCTCATTGAAATATTGCCTGTACTCTTCTGGAACCCATTGTTGGAGTGACATGAGATCCTCGTACTTCTCGTCATTTATATTTTTCCTTTCTGTTCTTAACTGTGAAAGCGATGCTGGAAGGGATAGAGGTCAGCGCTTCATCCTCTTTAAGTCAACTGATCTGAATTCTCTGCTGAATTCAGTCTTGAAGCAGAAAATTCCTGGTTCACATTTTCGTAGTTGCAACCAAACTACTGATGAAATGAGAAAGGGCTCACCTGCTGTGTCTGTCTTTCTTGAGAAAAGTGGAGTTGAAACATTATCCATCAAAGAATTGAAATTCTTAAAATCTGACAAAGTCATGCGTTTTACATGGAAAGCTTTCTTTTTGCAGCTTGCAACAAAATTCACCCAGTCATTGCATTTGAAGATAGTGTTAGTTGGAAGATGTTTCTTTGCTCTCTCAATTATGCTGTGGTCTCCATCTACTTCCATGTGAGTGTGCCCTCTACGCAAAAACTTGTGGTTTACTTCTTTTAGATTAGAGCTAAAGTACAAGAGACACATATACATGAAAATCATCATGATGTTGCGATTCTGACCAGCGCAGTCGTCTGTCCATACAGTCAAAGACTCTGCTTCGCTCTGTAGAATGGTTTCTTCGCCCAACTGAAAAAACAAGATACCATTTCATTTCCACCTCGTCCACCTGTCACCTCATCCCACACCATGCACCAAGACTCTTTTGACATTGGATTAGAAATTGTATAGTTCATGGTCCAAAATTTTCACAAATAAAAACCTTTTTGTGAATTTGTCAAGTAAGGTGTAAGCAAGCACTTCTGTAAATCACTCATTACTGTTGTAGGTTTACAATTTTCTGCTGATTTCACCTAATCTTCCCTTTCTAAGTGGTATCTTAAGCTAGCTTCATCTCATTTCCAGTACAATTCCCGTACATTTCCCACATTTCCTGAGAAATTCCAGTACAGTGCTTTAAACGTGAGACGATGTTAACTTGTTCTATCGAAGCAGACACAATAACCATATAATTTTTATGTTAATTTGTCAGGTACCGTCCTTTCTAAAAATGCCTCAGAAATGTAGAGAGCCTTAATACTTAATAACATTTTCATTATTTTGTCAATTTGAATTAGAAGATTTTGATAACATTTTTGCTATTTTTGCTGTCTCTTCGAAATAAATGTCACTATTTTTTTTTCCTGTCAGCTAATATATTTAGAGGTGGCGAAGGTGTGTAAAATATATTACTTTAGTCCCGTATTTAATTAAAATACTTTCCTTTAAACTAATTTGTAAGTTGACTGAATTGTTGAAAGTCCAATTTTGTAGCATTTGATGGCTTCAGTCTACATGGACAACACAGAAATGCATTTGAAAAGAAGTGTGGGAAGAAATTTATATAAAACATGAGGGACCAGCATAATATAATATATTAATTACTACTATTTATACAGTCTTAAATCAGACACGTTTCTTAACAAATATGTACAATAAAATGTAACCGTTAATTAGTTTATATTTCCCTCCAGAATTTTTTACTTAGTCCTAACACTTTAAAACTGCAAGTTATATTTATTTACATCAGATTTTACGAAACATACCATACATATAAATAATTTTTCATAGAAGAAACAAGTGCTAAAGGATAAATATATTAATTTTTGATTAAAACCTAAACACCTTGAACGTATTCGTGTTTCACACCTATGTTCCCTGTCTATAGGCGCAACAGATTTATCCTCGTTGTTTTCACTATTTTAGCTGTCGATAAAATTAATGCTGTATTTTGCCAATCATTCTTTACTTGTCATACAATGCATGATGACAATTTGTGCTGTTTCCAGGGTCATCAATTCAACCAAATTTTACGTCACTACTTTATCGGAATTGCAGCAATACTTGTACTTAAACCCTGTTGTTACATAAGTATGTTCAATATTTATTAAATAACAATGTTAAACAACACAAGAAATTACCAGAACAGTGTAAAAACAGGATAAATAAACACATTCAATAAACCTAAACATACACCGGCCATATTCTAGTCTGCTTCAATATACTCGAAACTCGCTTTCTCTGAAAAAAATTTACTCTGTCGATTCATTTGCAATCGATTCTCTAATAAAATACTTTATTTTACTATGGCACACTTTAAAAATTGTGCATTTATTTTGTAATCTCACACAGGACTTAGCTAATTTAAACAAACAAAAACCTAATAATTCATGATTTTGTGTCTCGTGATATACACTTATGTCTAGAAATAAAGTACCGTTCAATTTCTTAATGAATGATAAAGAAATTATTGGTGGCAAAGAAATTCCCGCAGAAAAGAGCAATTTCCAGTACACTTCCCGCACATTCCCGACACTGAAAAAATCACGTACAATTCCCATACTTCCCGCAATTTCTCTATCGTTGGACACCCTAGAATAGGTATTACTCTTCGTCCTTTCATACATTCTTGACGAGTCTCAAAGTCTGGATCTGCTTATTGGTTTACTTATCACATACGAAGCAACATACTGACGCTTTGAATCCCATGACCTGTCATATACCCAAAATTCCTTGTGAATATGACTCCTATCATTTTTATTTATGCACTGATAGCATTTTAACCTACATGTTTCTTTACAAGGTCGCTTGATTGTATTGGCATTCTACAATGTGCCCTTGCAACTTACATATGTTTTCCCGTTAACTCTTTTTGCTTTTCGTACATTTTTTTCCACATAGTTTCGCATCTTCTCCTTTTCCTGCCTCTGTCAATTTTGCAAACTGTTGAAAACTCATCCTCAGTTGAACTACTATAATCATAAAGAACTAGAGGAGTAGTTATGTGAACTTGGGACTCACTTCCTTGAATGTTTTTTTTTTACCTCAAGATCGTGTAATGGTGGTGTCAAAACGGCGTGTCTTGTAAATATGGAATCCAATTCAGCCATGTCACTTTCTTCTGAACTTGAATGCTCTGGTGGAATGTATGAAGCATCATCAAAATCATTATCAAATTCTGGTTCATTCACAACACTAGTAAATGATGAGTCTGTACATTTAAGATGGCCATCAAAATCAGCTACCACAAATCCTGGAAAAAAAAAAGAATATACAATATAGACAAAATACAACATTTTAAGGGCCTTCTGACCTACAAATTTGTTGCTTTATATTTGTACCAAACATTGTCTAACTTATACTGATTAAATGAATCATAGTTTCCACAAATTAAATACTTCAGGTTACATAGTTTTACCAATAGCGCATCCCAATTGTGAATGCACAATTTAATAGTTTTGGCAACTAATACAAAGTAAAAAAAACTATCCTAATGATAGGAATTAAATAACCTGCAGTGAAATACATCTTCAAGTATTTGCTAAGGAACCACACATTTTTTCATTACACGTTTTGATATTTAAAAAGAATTCGTTATCACACCAAAAATTGTGCATAACTTTAAGATGTAACTGTGCTTCTTTTTTTAAATTTTGATTTATTGAAAAATATGTTATTTCATAACCCAGTTACTTGACTTTTACCTTCTTTTATTTATGTAAAATGTTTGGTTTCTTTCATTAAGTAAGTCGCCAACAGGCTCAAGTTATTATTTCAGCACTTGATGGTGTATAAACAGTGAAACCGAAAAATTAATGAGTAACTACACTAATAGTGTTAGAGTTGTACAATGCTAACTGCTAATATAAACTTATGAATTTTTAGGTGCACAGCAACACTAAGGCTGTTACAGACATTATAACAAAAATTCTGTGTCAAAAAGCAGCTATACAGACAATTGATTTTTCATAATCTCTGCATCTCTGCAGACTATTTTTTTAAAGTGAAAATTTGGGTTTGTTCACACAAAAAGCATCCCTGGAATACTAGGTAGGGCATGTTAAATAGAATGAACATTTATTAATTAAAACTTGTGCTGGTATTGCAATTATTTGGAACAGTAAATTTTGTTTCAAAAAATTTTAATACATGTTTACCTGAGTTGTCTTGATGGTTAAAACAATGACACTGATTTTTTCATATATTCTTATTTTTCTAACATGACAGATACGAAAAATATTAATCACAAAAAATTTAATTTTTTTCATACAAAATGGGTTCATGTGAACATTTTATTTACAAACCTGTCTTTTTGCGTAAGGCTTTTGATTCTATTTTGCTCAATTCTCAAGTAGAAGCGCTTTTATGCAACAAGTAGGCTTACAAGACATTCCCATACCCAACAAGTAAACTTTCAATACGGATTACATGTAAGCTAGGGTACTAATGTCATCCATACCTGCGTTTGAAAGATCCTTTGAATCACATGACATCAGCATCTGTGAACATCCAACTGCAGCATGCTTGATTGCTTAGCAATGTGGTATCATTAGCATTGATATGTGTCGTAGGCACAGTCATAATTTGGTTAGTTCCATCATTCACCACTGTTTCAAACCATGTTGGATCCATTGCCCAAAAAAGCCATGTTGTTACAAGTTGTACTCTAAAAGCATTTCAATAAAATGCAATAATGGAACACATTTAATCACTCTGAATGATACTTAAAAAAACTGCATTGTTAAAATTACAGAAAAATAATTATTTAATTATTCATTAAATCAAGATGTTATTTTTGTATGTATTTTAGTTATAGCTATTAACTGCACAGATTTAAATTTCAGTGTCAAATATGTAGCTGCAACATACACAATGTTTACGCTGTCTCTAAAAATTGTCAAAAATTTGTCATAGAACTTTTAATAATATTACAAATTCTTAGCACATAAAATTTATCTACTAACATAGTTTTAACAATATAGATGCAAACAATGTACATACCTTCAGTTCAGTAACGGAGGGAACGGGACTAGACCTTCTGCTGTCAGGAGATTCGAGATTATGGTCTTCATTAATATCTTTCAGTGTTTCCCCGTTGCATGAATCATTATTTTCCTGATCACCTTGTAATGCAAAATGGACAAGCAACCGTCCTGTACTCAAACCATGCACAATTTGTGCATCTAGACTGTCAAAACACACAAAGGACAGAACAACGATGAGAACGTAGCCACAATCATGCCTCGTGCGCGAGAAAATGGCACTGTTGCACTGAAATTCATTAAAAGAGAACTGTGCTCAAAATAACGAAATGGAATAAAAATAAGGAAGTATAAAGGCAGTCTGTGAAACAAGACATATTTTTATCTGTTGGAATTACTACCCGTGTTGTATTTACACTGGGAGCTAAAACAATGTGGACTTACGAGGTTTTGGTCTGCAACATTTCTAGTGCCAATTAATTAATAATAAGAGGACTTGCAATATTTTAGCTCTAACAAAAGACTGGATTTACTTAGTTGTAACTTTCGTTATATTGTGTTCAGATTTTTTTATTCACTTGCACTAGTTTGGCACTGATGAAATCAATGTAGCTGAGATCAGTTCAACAATAAATTTAAAAAAAATGGAAATATGGAGTTACATGGTTTTAGCTCTCAGGTACAGAAATAGTGTCGGGCACCGTCTAAGAATTTTTCTAGCACAAATAAACGGGTTAGATTCCCGGGCATTTGTGTCCTTTCTTAGTCAGTGGTATATGAAATGCGGTAGTCACAAAAATTAAAGAAACATAAAATAAGCTTTGTTTCAGCTGACAGAAGATGATTTAAAGTGAGTTTTATTTTTTTGGACATGTAAAACGACTGTTGATATTTTTGTGAATGTTTAATGTAGTTAGTAGGGTAAGAGAACAATTTTAAGTGTATTTGGAGACGTAAGAATGTGTTGTCAGATGGCAGAGATTAGTTGCCCGAGAAATAAAATTGTGTTTGTCAATAAATTGTAGATGTACCGTGGTTCAGAAATGTTTACAGTAGACCAGAGTTATTAGTTTTAGTTACGTTTAGGTTGGTGTAGTGATTCATTATGTAGAGAGTAGTGACGTAGTTGAATTTAATTATAAGAAGGTATGATGGCTTTACTTAATTTATTTGTCGGGCCAAGTGTATAGTTAAGTGTAAACTTGTTTTATAGTTAATGTAATTCTGACTAGTGCGTGCCTCAGTTTGATGATAATTTAGGGACGTTTTATTGTATGCTTGCGGTATGGAGGATAGTATGTGACGGCAGACTTAATGTAATTTTATTTTGACATTGAGAAATAAATGTTGATTCTTTCTAGTAACATATGGTAATTAAATGATATTAGAATGTCTATTAATGGAGTTTGCTGAAGTTTTGATGTGTGTTGAGATATAATTTTGTAATAACAACATAAAAGTGACGAGTAAAATATCTTTTGTTTGTTATGTTTAGAAGTTATATCGCCTGTGACTGACAAATAATTGAACAAGTAAACGAGTTGTATTAAATTAGTATTAAAGAAGAATGAAAAGTAGTTGTTAATATAAAATATTTAGTTCGCATGGTAAAGTTTTTATGAGGTTTGTTTACTTTGTACGTTCACCTGAGAAGGCGCTGATGTGTAGTGGTAGTGCTAGTGTCGGCCGCTGTCAGAACTAAAGAGTAGATGATTTACAAGACGCTAGGTGGCGGAGGAGTTGCAAATTTCTGCTACATGAATGTTTATTTATGATCTTGTAATGATCTCTCGAATTGAATTGTTTTTGGAATATGGTAATTACTAAGCATAATAAAGTACATAAAGGATGTTTGCATTTGCAAGAGATAATAATAGTAATGAGTCAATACTGAAAATGAGACGTTTTGTTTTTCACACAATTGTGAAATTTTTTAGTGTGAACCGAGAATCAATGTTGTCATTTTGAGTGTTTCAGTTCTTAGGAGACGTTTTTGAGTTAAAGATGGAAAGTTGTGGTCACTCATTGGTAGTGAAGAATGCTGGTGTTTACCAGTGCAATGGATGTTGTTTATTACGCTTCGGCCTGGGATACAAGAGGTGCACAAGACGTCAGGAGTAGACAGACAATCTGCTCTACTTGGTATATTTTCTACTCTAAATAAGGTGAATGTAGTCGGTCTGATTCAATTTTATTTACGCTTTTATTAACTTTGCGATGAAGAATTAAGTTAATTTTGTTTACTTCAGTAGAAGTGCAACTGTCATTATAATGTAAAATTCAGTCTTCAATGTAACTGATAGAGAGATCTGAAAGACAAATTGAAGTTATTTTTGTATGATTAAAATAGAGTAATGGTAGTCTCGCTGTATTTTCGGAATTCGTTTTGAGCAACTTAAAGATGTTACAGGGGAAAGTGACCCCAAGGTTATAGTTGTAGGGGCGGATGACCCCGATTAGAAAGGTTTTAGGTGCTGTAATGATCAAAAGAGTGCACTGGATGATCAGTGGTTATTGTAAAATCTGATCCTAGGTTGGGTAGGTGAGAGTTATGGTGGATAAGCTATTTAGGTACAGATACAATCTTAGAGCTGCACTGGTAGATTTTGGTGATTGTTATTATAATACGAGATGAATGTGAACGCTCTTACAGTAGATTTCTCTCCTGGGTAATGTACATGGTTGATCAATTTAAAATAAAATTATTGAGATACTAGCTGCCCCGACAAACATTGTTTTGTCACATAAATAAATTAAAAATATTTACTAAACAATAGCACTTAGGATTATAAAAATAGATAAAAACCTATTCGCAGACCTACCGAATGTATATACAAAATTTCATTGAAATCGGTTAAGCCGTTTCAGAGGAGTATGGAAACAAACACTGTGACACCAGAATTTTATATATTAGATTTGCAGTGGTGGTGAAGGAAGTATTTTGGTCAGGTTATGAATAAGTTATTGTAGTGGAGCATGCAAATATTTTTCAGTTTTTAGGTTACCTCCAAGTGTAGATGTTTCGGGCACTGTGATGTTTTTAGCATTTGAAGAAATTCAGATTTACGATCAATATAATTAACTTTTATGTATTTACAAGTCATACTGAGTTAACACAAAGTTCATAAAAGAAGTTATCTTTAGTGCTGGTATAGCAGAGTAATTTTTTATAAGATTAAGCTGGGCAAACAATGGGTAAGAAAAGTTTTTAAGTTGTTTTTTTAAAGGAAAAGAAAATTTAATTAATTGAAGGTTTGTCTTTTGGAGACTATGTGCATGCATGTGAGTGTGTGTGCGCACGTGTGTGTGTGCATAGGCTAATAAATTTTTATTTCAGCTGTGAGTATGGGGAAGCAGGTTAATTACAATTTTTTTTTATTTTATAATTTCTTTAGATAATTTTAGGTACGGGATGACTTTTAACTTTTTTATTTCCTTTTTTTTCATCGGGCTTAATGTTAAATTGTATAATGGATCTCCAAGTAAGGGTTATGATGGACTACTTTCAGCAACAGCTCATAGGAATGATGATAATTATTATAATACGTAAAGTACAAATAAAGTGAAAAAAAAAAAAAAAAAAAAACATAAGTAACGCAACCAATTATAACCAAAATAGATAAGTTATATTATTGTTTCCTATATTTTAACTCCCCCATCCCCCAATTCAGGATATGGGATCATTGGAATTTTGTTTGGTTACCAATTTTTTTGTATAGTTTGTTTCTTTGAAAAGTACACAGTGTACTATTGTTTGTACACAGTGTACTATTGTTTTGATGATATTAATTGTTCAGTCTGGTTTTGTTAAGAGCAATATTACCTAAAATGATATCAAACTGTTATTTATTAATTTTTGCCAGTTGCAGAAATACTCTGAACTTTTTTTTTACAGAAGGTTATAGAATGATTTAAAGCATAAGAAAGTAATGATTCAAGAGCCATGTTGATATGAAATAAAAAAATGTTAATTTAAAAAAAAATGGAAGCAATATGATAGGGTTTGAAATTGAAATACTAACATAATAAATAACTTGGCATATCAGTGGGAGATTACTTCTGTCTACACTGGGACTACTGAATAATTTACACTGTGGAGGACAGCAGTTGATGCAAAGTTAAGAAAGTTACACTTGAGATGATAATTTGAGCAGGACTAGTGTTGGCCATGTTTTCGTGGATCCTATCAGATGTTATTAATTTTTTTATGTGCGATATTCAAAACAGAGTAATTGACATTTAAATAATTAAACTGGAGTTTAAAAATACGAAAAAGTACAATTTAATGGTAGTTTTGTTTTTGTAGGACCTACAGCACAATCAAGGGATAGTTTACACAGGTATCAATTATTTATTTAAAACTTTTATAAAGCAGATGTCATGATGGTCACTGATAAGGTTGAGAAATTAAACATGAGAATAATTACAGATGTTATGGTGGTATAAAAGAATATATGACTATGAAGTTGAATGGTTGATCAGATTTTTAATTTTGTCAGTATGGACAGGCAATTGGTCTGTCAGTGATCTTGTAAAGGGATTCCTGACAGGAACTCTCTAGGTTACACCACAGTGACTGACTTTGATGTTAAAGTTCAGGTACGGTGGCCACCAGATATGTTACCGACATAGGCAATGTTTTGTCAACCTCCATAATTCAGAATCAAAGTAAATGTAAATGGTTTTTGTAGTTTTTGGTGAC
>PNEQ01002495.1:122389-137636 GCA_003012365.1 Medauroidea extradentata
TTTTTTTTTTTTTTTTTTAAGTTTGTTTCTTTCCTATTTTATGGATTTGTTGTTGTTACAGTGATGATGATGTGTAATGTTTATTCCTTTGGTACAATTTTAGTTTATCAGGATGGGAATATGAGCGGTTGGCCTTTCTCTTCCTTCCTTTAACGTTAGTTTTGCATTCTTAGAAAATTCTTAGGAAACGTGAAACAAGAATACAGTTTAGGAGAGAAGTAACAGACTCTCTGTGTGTTGTGCGCTTGATGGCCCATGTAAGAGGGGCGAGGTAATGTGAGACTGGGTGACACAAGGTGTTGTTAAGTATGGATTTCCTTGGTGGTGGGATAGCAACCAGCCCCTTGTCTGAAGCATTTCAACCCAGTATTCAGTCCGAGAGAAATTCCTTGTTACCGGAGAAAGCAGATGCCCTGGCTTCCTTCAGAGTTGTCATCAAACTACTAGATTTTTCACCAGAGGGACTACTTCGGATTTGTCCTGGAGGAAATAATACTCCTCGCTGTCATGAGTTGGTTTGTCCTGCCTGACTCTAATTCTAGCTCAGTCAGCTGAGTCTCTCCCTAATGTTGGAGCCATTCAAGAGAAGAGTTGAAAGCCATGTTGGTAGTGTTTGTACGAACTGGATGGGAGTGGTATTGATAGATTGTCTGAGTGACATTCAGAGGCCTACATGTCTTTGAGTGGACTCACATCTCCTGCCTAATCCTTTTACTTAATATACTTTTTAATTCTCAATTCCTAGTCATAATGCCGGCTAATGTAGGTTAAGTTTGATGATGGGGTGGAAATCGTTATTTGTAAGGGTAAAGTGTTATTTTTGTATTGGTGTTAAGCTTTATGTTGTGTTTAGGTTACTGTATCATGCTATCTCTCCAAGACCAATCTGTAAGGAATTAATTTCAATAATAACATTGAGGGTGGAGTAGACTGAATTGCAATGTAATTATTGATCTAAATAAATTGTAATTTAGTACAAGAAATTGTAATTTTCTTTTACACTAATGCCAGTAGATTGTGCTGATATTTTGTTAATGCTGTGCTCTTATGTCCTAGGTAACTTTTTGGTGTCATTGGAGCGAGATTCTAAGGTGACTCTATGAGTTGGTGGAGCGTCGTCTGCTGTCGTGTGGGCCAGAGTTTTCAAGTGTATCTGGTTGTGAAGTGGATTGGGCCTCGTCTACCTCAGTGCACTTCGAGGCATCAGTGTCGGGACACTACTAGATGTCGACCGAAGCTAAGATTCTTCAGTCCGTGTTACATTCTGTTATTTGGCTAAATTCTCACACATACATACACTTAAGCACTGCACATGGGAAAAGACTGGAAGACGAGAAAAATGGTGTAAAAAAACATTTTGAAGATGCAGCTATCAAAAAAATTTTGTTTCTGTTAAAATTTCTAATGTTTTGATGAGTTCACAAACAGTTGCTAGTAATAAACTAAATTAAATTCTTGTAGCATAAAATGAAGTACGTTGATGTATAACAAAACCGTAAGTCGGTTGATCATTTTTTTTTTGTTGGAGTAACAGAATTTTTATTAAAATGTTTGGTGTCCAGGTACAAAGGGTCAGACTTAAGATAATTCTGATAGCTTTAGTTAGAGTTCTTGTCCCAAATAATGTTAAGGATAGAGTTGTTTTTGTTGAATTTCTGTATATTTGCTTGTTGATGGAAATTTTAATTTTAAGGGAAAGTAAGTTTGGGGTGATTTATATTTAATTTGTGGGGTTACAAATTCTATCAATGTGGGATAATCTGTTACCGTGGACATTTTTAGGGGTTAGAAATTTTAAAGAGGGTACAGTTTTTTCTTCAGACAAGTTTAATAATCTGGTGTCTTATCATTCCTTTTATGTTGTTATTGGGTGAACGTTCTGAAATTATTTTAACGTGTGTCAGCTGTAAGATTGTTTCTTTTTGTTGTTTACTGGTTAGCTACTTTTTTAGTTTTGTTATTGGTAGTTTAACAATCAAAATTTTATTATTGTGGCTGGGCCCTTATGCTAAAAAAATGACTTTATTTCCTCTCGGGATTGTGATGAACCCAGTACATGGCCGTGCTGTGTCGTGCTGAGCGAGACGATTCTTGGCAGAGCTGCCTGGCTGTAGTTGTACGTGCTTTGCAGTGTGGGCAGTCTGTCGAGATGGTATCTGCTGCAGCATGATACTGGACATGCTTGGGTTGGCTTTCCTTTGCATTAACATATTCTTTCTTCTCCTTAGGATAGCATGCCACCAGTAGGATGGGAGAGCTGATGCGCAGTAGCCTTAGAGCATCAGATATGGTGATGCGCATATACTAAGTTATGGTTAAGTTTGATGTTGTTCGTAACTTTTGGTATCAGTAAAGTAATCTAGTAGATGTTGTAGAGCCCGTGACATTTATGTGTACTGGGAAGGCCTAAGAGAAATGATTGTGTGTTTCGAAATATTTTTGTTTAAGGTAAGTCATTAATGGTTAATGAGTAATTGACAGTCTTGTAAAGAAGTTAGAAGCATACCGTGGCATATGTCAGGGTGGAACGACCAGATTTAAAGTTATTAGTTTGAAGCAGTTCATTTTTTATTTTTTTATTTTATTGGAGTACATGAGATCATTTCGTAGTTGAACACAAAAGTGTTAGAATTAACGTTAATGTAATTTTAAAACCTACATGGAGTTTGTTTGTTAATTGACAGATATCTAGAAGTTAATGTAATGGATGCTAAAGTTTTGGATATTCATTACATTATGAGTATGAACCAAATTATTTGGTTGTTTCCTTTATTTCAAATAGAGTGTACACACCCAACTCATTACTTACAGTAAATTAACAACAGAAACAAAGTTGAAAAACAAGGTTGTATTCTATAGGTACAGAGTTTCAAATGAAGTGTTTGAGTTTAAAACTACCGCAGCTCCTAAAAGTTCTTGATACAGTCTTAGCCAAACAGTATGAGTAGCTCTACCTTATTTCAGTTTTGATGGTAACAGCAAAGGTTGTTCAAGTATTGTGTATTATAATTTGGGGCTTTGTGCTATCCCCATTTACAGTTATTCTTAGAATTTCATTAGCACGTGGTGGAGGTTCCTCCTTAGCAACATGTAGTTATTTAGTCCTAAGTTGCAGTTATACTATACTGCGTTTACAGTTCAATAATATACAGTTATTGCAACCCATTTTTTATAGCCTTCACTGAACTTTAGCTCCTATATTTCGATAACATAATGCCTGCAACTTCCGTACAGTACAAAATAACAAGCGCTGCTACAGCATCTGCCTCTGTACACTCAAGATCACACACAAAGGCTAGGCTCTGTTAGTGTCGTGCACAAATAGTGGCAGTTACGTGTCTCACTTCCTGTCTGAACGTGTGGACATAGAGAAGGTACAATTGAAGATGTGCAGTCACGTGTTCTTAAATCCTGTTCCGCGAGAGAGAGAGAGAGATCGGCATAGCTCATAACAGCTATGGAAAGGTGTCATGGCAACGTAAAGTAAACTTTGAATAATATAGTAGCTGAGAGATTTTTTAAAATTAAAGTACAGAAATTTTTTACCTTCTCCGAATTTGTGCAAGTCGTAGGTTACGTAACTCAGTGGATGCCTGCATAGCAGTGTTTTCATGGACAAAAGAATAATACAGAACTAATGATCAGTTTATATGAACATCATACTCAAGAGATTAAAGAAATTGAAAAAAAAAAAAAAAACTGTTGTGTTGCTGTTTGCCATGCAAGTGTTGTGAAGTAGTAGCAGTATTGGCTGTACCATTCCTCTTGTTATGATTAGCAAGAGCCTCACCTGGAGTATGGGCTAGCGATGATGGCAGTGTAATCAGGTTGGTGGTTGCACAAGACAAGGGCCTCAGCGATTCTCCCCACCTGCATTGAAGTGTGACAATATAATGCAATGTATCGGGGGAATCGGGGTCTGTATTATTCAAGCCTTCCAGCCGTCACCACCTCACCAGGATGATCCTGGGTCGAGACCCACGACGTGCCGCCGTCCGTCGATAGCTGATACAATCATCATCAGCCTCCGGCATCATGCTAAGGGTGAGGTCTAAGGCATCCAAAGGGTCACCCATCATAGCGTAGAACAATGTACTTATTTAAACAGCCGCTCACCTCCTATCTAAATTATGTAGTATAACCGTGTAGTATTTAGTTACTAAACTATGTAGAGTAAAGCAATCATAATTTAACCGTAACCCTAACCCTTATCATAACCACATTACTAGTCTCAGTAATAAAGTGCCCACCTCTGACTACAGCCACCCAACCACTATAAATTATATGTAAACATATTAATAAAATGACAGTTTACAACACTGGTGCAGGCGCCTTTCGCTACTCACCTCTCACAGCCAAGCCACCATCCCCCGCAAATTATTAAACTTAAATTATAGTCAGATTATTAATTTAATTAATTTCCCAACCCACCCGCTTGTAAAATCTCATATAAATATAAAACCAAAACTCCAGTGGTAGGTTCTTTAAAAATAAATCGTGTAGTAAGAAAATTTTAAATAAGCCCACGTCCCCCAATTAGTTAATTAACTTTGATTAATTGAATTAATTTCCCTACCCACCCAGCCAGTACAATGCCTTAATTATAATATAAAAATTTCAGTTCAAGTCAATTAAAATTATTATCATAATCAAATATTCCATTTTAGTTGAAATTTAAACATAATTGCAATAGTTCAATCAGTAAATAAAGTTTGAGATTTAATGTTACAGTTACTGAAGCAATTTAAATCAATTAAGTAAAAGTATTGCAAACTTTCTTTACATATAATTTTAATGCATTAATATCTTAATAATTCCTCTGTATGTGCCGTAGTTATGTAATTTCATTAGAATAGTTGATTACCATGTTCAGCATGTAATATAAAATTTAAAACATATATAAATTTTAAAACACAGTTAAAGTTTCAGCAGCATTGTTTAGTCGCAAATGTGAGCCCTGTATTTTCTTAGTGTATTGCCAATGTATTTTTAACAGTCATTTAATTATTTTCAGAAGTACACAATATTAAAATTCTGCTGCCATACGGAAGGCAGAGTGCACGTAGTTACACATGTAGTCAAGTCTCACGTGAGCATGCATCCACGGTGCAGCGGCCCATTTACAAGAAATTTGATACTCAGCTTACACTGCTGCCAACTTGAGCCGAGCAGTGATAAGAGCCGAGGTTGACAACTTAACTTTACGTTACAGTCCAATATGTTACAAGATGTTCAGTTATTCTTCATTTCATTATCCTTTCACTATCACGTTCACTTAAGAGAGATGAGGCAACACAAGTACTAAGAATGAGAGACGTTATGTTCATTCAGAACTGTGGTCCAGGACTTAGCCAATCTTGAGGTAGCAGACGTAAAACACCTGTTACAGCAGCAGAGATGAGTGATATGACGGGTGAAAGAACTGTGAGGTAGGAACCTTTACAGTAGAGTGAGATCTCATCATTAGGAGATCTCTTCTCTTTTCTTAATTTTCTTCGATTTGCGCTTCCGGCGTGCGAATTTGGTCTCTGTGGCTAGAGGGACTGCCCCTTATGATCTACTGGCCGGAGCTGGCAGTAGGAGCAGTTAAGACTTTCAGCTGTGGGTCCATGATTGTGACACAGTTGATTTGGGGCAGTTGTACCAGAGTTCGACTAGTCTCCGATCCCTTATGGTGAGCTAGAGAACCGATATTTCCCTTGTGTTTGTCCCGAAAAATTCTCTTGAATACGTACTTTTCATTATGTAACTGTTGCTTACTACTTTTTACCCAGCATTTCAGATATGGGATCAAGTAACCAGTTTAATAATTTAATAATATATCACGGCATACTTATTACATAATTTAAATAAAAAATAGTAAATTAAATAATTCAATTTTAAAAATATACAGTCATACACATTAGTTTAATGTAGCATTTTAAATAGTACAAGCAGTAGTGATAGCCACAAACTACAGGAAATTAATAATTATAACCGGCAAGTACAGTTATAAGTATCCCCTTTCCGATACCATAAATGATAATAATTAACGTGGATTGATATTCGTTATGTTAAACTCTAACATTTTTCAGTTTGTTTGACATGACGGGATGTATGTTTTCAGTGTTAGTCACTCATTTCAGAGGGAATATTTTTCTTCCTTTCTCTTTTCTATCGTCGGCGAATTGCGCGTAGTGACGTGCAATATTGGTGTCTGGGAGGAGTGGTGCCCTGCCCTAGAGAGACCACCTTTGTGTCCTATTGGTGATGTGGCTAATCAGACCATAGGGTACGTCCATGGATGAGTTGGGAGCCCTTGTCAATGTGGGGGTAGGCAAGCGACACATTGTCAATGTCCAGGTACCTGAGTATTCTGGTCGCTCTTCTGAAATGAGTCATGAGTGCAGTTTTTGTGTCCTAGTCCATTGTCTTTAGTTTTTCTGTTAATAACTATATTATTACTACTCGAGTATTTCCCTTATGTAGTTTCTCATTTACCGAAATTTTCCCCCGATTGCTGAGGCCTATACATGTGTCTAATATTTATGTTACAACCAGTATACTTATCACAGTGATCCATGTGTTCAGTTACAATTTAATAAGTAGTTAAATAAATAGTCCTGTATATGCACACACAGTAGGTAACATTGATATACTTATCACAGAGATCTATATGTACAGTTAAAATAATGTAATAATAAAATAATACATTTTCCGTAGGTAATATTGATATACATATCACAGTGATCCATAGGTATAGTTAAAATAATTTTATAAAATAACATAATAATAAAATAATAAACACTTCAACATGAGCACGCAGTAGGTATTATTAATTAATTTTAACAGTAATGTATTGACTAAATAATTTCTTTGTAAAATATTTAACAAGTTACTATAGTGACGGCATCGCACAGTAACAATAATAATTTTACATTTCCACTCAGTAATATTTCAATAGAGGCAGACCAGTTTTGGTAATTATTTCAGAATTTTACAAATAATTAACATATATAATGAGGGAGAGTTTTTATGTACCTAATAAATAAAATTAATAAAATTTATATCTATGTGTAGTAACTGAAGGAATGTATGTATTTTTTTTTTCAAGACAACATTTCAGAAAAAAATTTAGTACATGAACCAAGACCAGTATTTTAAGTTGCAGGTCAACAGAGACTACAACCAAGCCAGATCCAGATCGACGCCTACAGAACACTGACCTATGGTCATCCAACATCAGCCAGCAAAGACAAAAGCAGCGCTGCCAACATTGACCTGAGCCAGCAACCATTACCTACCGCAACATTCTGCTAGCTTCTAGCCGTTCACACCAGGTTCTCTCACTCCACGTATGCTTTGTACAGTCTCAGGTAACACCAGCAGTTCTATACTTACAAACACTTACACATCACAGTCGACCGTTACACAAAAACAATTACACACATAACACAATACAAAAATGAGAAAAATTTTTCTTCGGCAATCTATCTTAAACGTTTGTAACAACAGTATTAAAAACAGTTTAAGAGAAAACATTCATTCTATGCAAAGAATTATATTTCAAATATCAGGTATATAATGACTAATTTATTTCTTAATTGTAAATCATATCTTAATATTCATACGTGAGCTCACATAAGAAAAATTATATTTATTTAAAAAAAATAAACATTTAACTTAATACATGTACCTCAGCATTTGTTTTGAAGTCAATGTAATTTTAAGACATTATTAAAGTAATACAATACCAAAAAAATATTCAGAAAAAGGCTTAAAATGCAAAGAAAGAGCAAACAACAAAAAAATACTAGCAAAATGTTTATGAAATTCTGTTAAAAACTTTTGTTACCCATAATTAGAGAAAAAAACTATGTATTTCGATTGGAAAATGTATCATTCACATTACAAAAAATATGTATTGTAGAATCACATAAAACAAATAAAATGTAAGTGATATAAAACATAAATTACATTGAATGTAGTAGTATCTAGTACTCAAAAAATAAAATTTTGTAACACTGTGATTTAATAATACCATTTAATGTCATCATGCATTTGTTAAAAGAACATTATAATAGTTACATACTGTGATAATCATGTTAAGTTTTACAGCAACATTTTAATACTCTTTGTGCGAGGGGAGAGTAAATTATTTGAATATTTTCTTTAATATTTTAATGTGATTTGTGTTCAATTAAATTTCAATTTTTACTAACTAAACTAAATGTTACTAGAAATACTAGTTAGACCCACCAATACATGGACATTCAGAACAGTTACTGTCAAGAAAAGAATGTGCGTAAATTGTGAAACCTACACTCTTAGTAGTCTGCCGCGTTCATGAATGAAGATATGCACGTCATAGGTGTAACCCAAGGCCACTCATCAAACCTTCACCTTCAGCAGTACAATGAAGCTCGGCACTGACCGAATGCAAACAGCAGAATTGCAAGAGACGAAGGCAGATCCTTTACCCTTAGCTGTCCGTCTGCCATAGTTTTTCCCTTTATTAAATTTTTCCTTTCTGTCAGAAGAAGCAAGCATATTCCATATCCTACTGCCACAACACTGAAAGAGCACATACTGAACCATATACAAGATGATTGCTATTTCAAAATCCGACCAACCCTTATGATATGGGGACGTATCATTTTGATAACTTTGGAGGCAATGTTATGATAAGTAAGAGCCTCGTCTGGAGAAAGGGCTAGCGACGACGTCAGTGCAATCAGGTCAGTGGTTGCACAAGACAAGGACCTCAGCGATTCTCCCCACCTGCATTGAAGTGTGACAATATAATGCAATGTATCGGGGGAATCGGGGTCTGTCTCCTTCAAGCCTTCCAGCTGTCACCACCTCGCCAGGATGGTCCTGGGTCGAGACCCACAACGTGCCGCCGTCCGTCGATAGCAAACACAATCATCATCAGCCTCCGGCATCATGATAACGGTGAGGTCTAAGGTGTCCAAGCGGTCACCCATCATAGCGTAGAACATCGTACTTATTTAAACAGCCGCTCCCCTTCTATCCAAATTATGTAGTACAACCGTGTAGTATTTTGTTACTAAACTATGTAGAGTAAAGCCATCATAATCATATTATCATACTTCATTTAACCGTAACCCTCACCCTTATCATAACCACATTACTAGTCTCAGTATAAAGTGCACACCTCTGACTACAGCCACCCAACCACTATAAAACATGACTAAAATATATTAGTAAAATAACAAGTTCACAACACTCTTAAATAGGTGGTCAAGTAATATCTCACTCGTCCAGGTCCTCAAGGTATGGGGATTGGTGGAAAACCTGTCCTCAGATTTCTAATAATGACTCCATTCTACCTCCCAAACACTGCATATTCACCACCATAGTACAAACCCTGTGATAAATGAAACTTTGCCTTATGTGAGGTATCCTGGAAACTATGATTACAATATTTTCTGTGATGATTCAGGTAAAAATTATCACTGGGCAGTGTAATAGCCTACGATCTGCTCACTGCAACTTCACCTCGAACAGGAGCAACTATATTGGGATGATATAAATGAGTTAAGCTGCTCCTTTACTAAGGGTTATACTAAGGATGTGTGTCCTGCATTAACACATCACCATATACTTAAACTGATTGTCCATGTGATGCTTATAGTACTTCCCATCCTTTAGACAACTATATTTTCCGTGAGCATTTTCCCAAAATTCCTTTCTGTTTTAAGGATCTATTCACAAATCTATAACTCAGAACCAGACAAATGTAGGTTCAAAACATATGATTTTCAGGTTTTTACAGTAATACATGATGCCAACATTTTTCCAATCAATGGCAGAGTAGCATGGACCCTTACAAAAAATCTCCCGTTATCGGACATTCTAATTAACAGACGCGAACACTTATTAACGTATGCAGGCACATTATAAGTGGTGAATAACTGACAAAACGGCGTAAAAAAAGTGCAAAAACAGTTGCAAAGCAGCTTGAATGAATGCTATGGCAGCGAGTCATAAGAAACATGTGATTTGTACACCCCTCGCAAGCAAGTAGCACGTAACTACATTATTTTGATCCTCCCAACACACACACGTGACGTGTGTGTTGTATGCACTTATTTCTGTCTAGTCTTTGTACACCAGAGCTGGCATTTCAGAATGCAAAGCAAGCAGTGGAAGGAACGAGGCAACTAAAATACTACTTTCTACACAAGGGTGATGCCGATGGCTTAGCAATAAAAATAATTAGTGATCTTGAAATGCACATGAAGAGGAAAATTTGTTTTGACAGCAAAAAGTAAAATAAAATTAACCAATATTTTAAGTAGGTAAATTCTACTGTATTGTATTCTTGCACCTGGCTTTATACACTTAAAAATTGATGGAGCTCGAGATTACAGTAAAAGTGTGGGTAGGGGTAGTAAGTATATAAGCCGATTAACGTAAAGGTTACGTTCTTGAGTCAATTACGTAACACAATTTATCCATAAGTTGATTGTATGCATGCAACTTCGTACCACGTTTATTCAAAATTAGCTCTGTCCAACACCGGATGCTCTGGCAAACACGCATGCTGACCTGCAAAGCAACGCCAGACAGGACACGTGGCAACACTGCATGGTTATCAGCTGCAGAAACACACATGTATGCATGCATTGATGGCCTGCTGGTGAAGGCACAAGCAGTTGGTCACACAGAGTGACAATGCTTACACATCTGCTAAGGGAGAGTAAATAACTTTGTCTGGACGATGGCTACTAGTGTCATATACAGTACAAGTTTAATAGATGTTCTGTTCACTAGCTAACCTTCATCCTTTTAGATACATGTGGCTGTAAAATTCCCTTACTTCGGGAACGAGTATTGTATCCATATCCAAAGAGTGCACATGTATTCAAGGCCTTGGTATAAAATTTCCTGTTTACAGGCAGCTGACAAATTTACCTAGTCAGGTTAATTTTCTCAAACGTCGGCATGTTCTTAGAATAGTAAACTGCAAGTGATTTAGTTTCAAGTCTACGATTGCATTCAACCAACCATAAGAGTGATACAATATTTACAACCTAACATTCAGGTATACATTTTCCTTTCTTTGAAAAAAGTCCGCACCTGTACGTGTGGCTTTGTCTGTGACCTTCACAAGAATATTACAGTTGAAACATAGTGATTAGTTTCATGAGCAATATTTTGAAAGTGTTAAACTGTCTTGAAGTGATATATTTACACATCACCCATTTTTTAACACACTTAGTTTTGCTCTTTAACTGTAAACAAACAATACAGTGCAAGCAACCTATTGCCACTTCTGCTACACATGAGATAACCATTGATTCTTCTGTCTACAGCTGTCAAGTAAACACGAAGAAGAAAGAGACAGCAAGTGTCACATGTGTGTCGTACGAGCTGTTTCGTTTATGACGTCGGCGCATCTTACTCAAAAAATTCCACGTTACTGCGAATTTATGGTTGTTGCACCTTACATTACTCAGCGCCTACTTGTTAGTAATAGAGAGGATTTTGTACAATTTTTTGTGTGTTTAAAGCTTTGAATTTAATTTTACCCAACTGTAATGCATTTCCTGATAACGGACAACTCTCAATACAGTATACGATCCCGCCATAAACGACCTTCACCGAGCTGCTAAATAGATGAAAAATATTTAATATTCAATTTAATATGTCAGCAAATACAGTGCAAATGGGTTGTCTAAAATATTTCAGTCCAGAATATTATTAAATAACAATTTAAAAAAAACATTTTTTTTAAACATTTCACTTGCTTGGTTAATAGACTAATTCCATACCAATCGAGAGTATGAAGCCCATAGAATATGCAAACGTTAGGTTGACTATTTTATTCCCATCACAACTGTTGGGTAGGCAGGTATAAACAGGTAAATCAATTTTATTAACTTGCACCGGTCTGTTTAATGAATTAAAATTTAACAAAAATAAAGACTATTTCATTACGAACACGGATGTATAGGGAGACAGTAGTAGCTTAATATTAAAATAGAAAACAGTATGAAAATAGAGGAGTGCATTTTAAATTTTTTTATCAATTAGTTATACATGTATATGTTTTATGTGACATTCACGTATACATATACATCTATAGTAAATAAGAAGGTTATAGTAATCCATATATAATACTAATCTTGCAAATTTTATTTGTATTATTAGTAGACAAATTAACCCTTTTCGTGCCAAGAGCCGAAAATTCGGACTTGTGGTGTTGTGCTAGAACTGCCAGAGCTGATATTTTGGCCCTGTTTTTTTTGCTGCTTTTAAGTCACGTTTATGGCACTACAGCGCATTCTACATTGGTTAGCTGGACTCTCCGTATCATTTAGTATCTAATTCCCTCTATAGGTAGCAGCTGTGTCGTTATTCCGTCCAGTTTGGTATTTTTTATCCTCGGTAGATGTCGTGCGGGTGCTAACTGTGTAAGGCCACGCCCGACCCAGTTGATTTCGTTCCGTGCAGCGCATTCTAATTTGTTCAGATGGTTTTTTCGTCCGTTACATAAATAGGATGAATGGTTTTTTTGTGTAAATCTTCAGGTTTTTTTAGAAAACTTTTATTATCGTTGCATAACAAGCATTGTCATTCCAAAGAATATAAATAAGTAGTACATATTCAGGCGTGATTTCGTGCCGCCTTTTTTTATTTTTCATTTTGTGGAAATAACTTTATTTCCTGCGAGAAACATTCACACAAAGCTATCAAAAATATGTAGCGTACTTTCTGTTGTAAAATGTTATGACTGTAAGATTGTATTTCATATTATATCAGTAAGTTATAATTACTAAACCTATTTATCACCATGTCTCGTAAAAAACGGTTTGTTGCGGGCAGAGACGATGAGGAAATGCTAGATTATTTTCATTCGCTCGATAGTGACGTTTGTGACACCAGTGACACTAATACAAGTACCGACGAGGATGAGTATTTACCGTCTTCTACGAATACATCGAGATCTACTCCAGTTTCTGTACCTACTGCAAGCACATCGAGGTCTACTCCAGTGGCTACTTCAGGTACACGGAGTTCTACTGCAGTGGCCCAGTCAACTTCAAACACAATATATCTTTGCATGCAAATAATTCTGTAAATTCTAGTGAAAGTTCAAGTAGTTCCTCAGATGAAACCGAACAGACTGGCACAAATAATACAGTATGGTCATCTTGTGAAGACTTTACACCCCCACAGAACAATATGCCACAGTTTTTAGAAAATGCAGGACCGAAACATTTACAACCTCGTAACTCTAAGCCAATTGCTTACTTTTACCTTATGTTTACTTTACCTTTACTTCAGCTTCTGGTAAAAGAAACCAACAGATATGCTCAGCAGTACTTGTCAAATAACCGGAATAATTTACCGACAAGTTCACGAGCTCTTTCGTGGAAAAACACAACAGCTGCCGAAATGAAAGCAGTTATTGCATGCATAATAAACATGGGTCTCATAAAAATGCCTTCACTTTCCTCATATAGGTCTACACTTCCTTCTCGCAGCATACCATGGTTTCGAAAAATGTTTCATCACAATAAATTTCAGCTACTTCAAAAATTTTTCCACATGACCGACAACAGAAAGCTTGCTCTTCCTGACGAACCAAACTATGACCCAGAAGGTAAATTCAAGCCCATTGTTGACCATGAAAATAATGTTTTCAAGCACCACTTCGCCCCAAACCAAATTCTGAGCATCGATGAAAGTTTAGTTGGCACAAAGAGCCACACATCTTTACTCCAGTACCTTCCCAATAAACATCACCACAGATGGGGAATCAAATTTTGGATGCTATGTGATAGTACTTACAACTACAGCATTGGGTTTTATGTTTACCGTGGTGCAAAAAATCAGATAGATAATGCAAGCATAAAAGCATTTGGCCTTTGATATACTGTAATTATGAAGCTTTTACAGAGTGCAAATTTGTTGCGCAAAGGATATCACATTTTTGTAGATAATTTTTTTACCAGTGTACCAGTTGCCCGGAAACTGTATTCTGAAGGTACTTTTCTTACCGGCACAGTCAGGAAAAACAGAAAGCATTTGCCTCTTGAAATCCACAGACAAAAAAATTTCAAATTGGGGAAAAAATATTTCAAAAGCAATGAAATGCTGTTGTTAGCATATCGAGAAAAGAAATCTCAAACAAAACCAGTAATTTTACTATCAACAAACGGAAATATAGTAGATGTTCAATATGCTAAAATACGTCACGGGCAAGACAGAATGTGTGAGAAGCCAGAAGTGGTACACAAGTACAATAAATACATGGGTGGAATAGACACAAATGATATGATGCTGTACACTTATTTGGATGAAAGGAGGACATTGAAATACTGGAGAAAAGTATGTTTCAATGTTTTTGGCCGCATGGTACTAAATAGTTATATTCCGTACAACTTTAATACAGATGGTACGATTCTGACAAGATACGAGTTCACTTCTGCTATAGTGGATAGTATTGGAAAGGAATGCAACGGATAGGAAAATCAACAAGACGGCGATACTAATGAAGGTGCAGAAGTTTCCCCAGGGATTGTGAAACTACCATTGAATAAAGAAAAAGAGTGTTGTGTTTTTAATGTGCTGAGCAAAAGTCGAGGGAAAAGAAAGCGTTCGAGAACAATTTGTGGTAAATGTCAGAAAGGCTTACTTGGTGTTTGCTTTAGTAAACACAGTTGCTAGGAATATGCAGCTAATGTGAGTTAGCTAATGGCGAACATTTTGAATTTTGTTTTGTAAGTAAATGTGTTGTTCTTTGTGCCTGTGACCATTATTTTGCAATAATTTGGCATTTCCGTTTACTAAAAAAATATATGTTCTATTGAGAAAATGCTAGAATTCTAAATGTCATGAGTAATTGGTACATAAACTATATATGAAAAACATTTTTTCAATACCTACTGTCAAACGTGAAAAAGTGTCACCTAAATGCGTGTGTGTGTCTATATATATATATATATATATATATATATATATATATACAGTGAAACTTCCCTTAGTGGACACTTCCGAATAGCGGACACTTCCGAAAAACGGACATTTTTCCAATCACAGGCAGATTAACATGGAGCCTTATGGAGAAATACTCTCCAAATAACGGACATTCTTATTAACGGACGCGGACACATAATAAGTAGTGAATAACGGACAAAATGCGCAAAAAAGGGGCGCGAAAACAGTTGCAAAGCAGCTTCAATGAATGTTTCGGCAGCGAGTCGTAACTTAGAAAGTGCGATTTGTACACCCC
>PNEQ01002496.1:0-17430 GCA_003012365.1 Medauroidea extradentata
GACAGGGGGAGGTAGGGCGCCCCCCTTCTCGCACAGCATGTGGTAAGGCTCACGCATCATCTGCTCTATTGTCGCCAGACCGGCGGGCAATTATCACTCTTAAAAACTAAAATCATTATACATAAAATTATCTTAATGTTACCAGCATATTCGAGTCTGTGACATTCTACAGGTTAAAACGATACCAGACACGATACCTCTGTGATAATATTAGTTATAGTCATATTTTATAGTGTTTTTATACTGGCCTATCATAGGATCCCACAGACCCCTCACAAGCAATACTGAAGTTAAAATGGATGACAATAAAGGCCCCTTCATTACAATTAATCATCACAATTAACCTAAACCACATTAATCTATATATATAAAAGTATCAATAAAATAGGGCCGTCACATATGTTACGGCATCCAATCGCTGACCACAAAGCAGAGTTGCAGGTGCGCACGTAAGACACTGAAACAAAGTGATGCAAAAACCTTTTCGCGAAAATTACCGGGCCCTACCTATCGTTCGTTAAAGTTCTTATCTAGGTAGGCTGCGTTGGTGTATGTGAGGCACAAAACCGATGGAGCGTTAAGAGTGACGTCGGTCGGCGTATGTAACGCATTATCGCCTCTACACGCAAACCCTGCAACTGGCGCGCAGAGCGTTACTATTATTCATTTTCCTATGGGACTCCAAGCGGCGACCATATTATTTTACTTGCGATACTTGTCGTTCGAATTCCAGCGCCTATCTCTATTATTGCTTTTCGAACCCGGTTGGAATGTTCTTAGACACGACTGTTTAAAAAAAACTGTTTTTAGCCATGTTGAGAGTCTTAAAACCGTGTTTCCAATAAGCGATCCCAATGATTTTACTGACAGAAACGTTGTAAAAAATGTGTTTTCTTTTCGAATGTGTGCAAACGTAATGTGCGATATGATTACTTGTAACTCGCTGCAATTCGTTTCAAGCGCAGGCAGATAGGAACCTTAAAAGGGCGTGGTACATATTTCAACGCAAAAAGCATTAATCTTTAATTGTAGGTTTCTTGAAGCCAATTTGCGAAAATTAATCAATAGCAATCCTAGACAATAGTTTTAGCCAACGTTTTAAACAAAATTGTTTCCAGTGTTACGCGCTTCTGAGGCACAATCTATGACGCCGGAACCTCGTGCATTTAACTGCGGCGCAAGAGATCACGCGTAACGAATTAATAATTTTGGATAAACATTTATTCATAAAGTTGGCAAATACAATTATCTAGGATTGTCATTGAGTATTTTATCCATATTGACTTCGAAAATAACGTAGAAGTCAAATGATGTTTTCAGCGTTTATTTATCTACCACGCACTCGCGTCGGAATGCAATAGGTTCGTAATACCACCCCTGCGGCACAGCGAACTGGCGGCAAGTGGCGAGCGACGGCATCGCCCCCAGCCTGCTCTGGTAACAGTGAACAAAGTGTGCGTTCATCCTGCGAGTGTCCACTAAGTATAGGGAGGCAGGTGGCACGCACGACTGGCGAGGGACAAAGACACGCCCTGCGACTGCGCACAGTATCCAGGTGTCCTCTATCAGGCCAGAGTATAGCCGGTTCGGGGTAAACTGAGCACTAATAAAAAGCCCTGCTAAATTTTTATTTTCAGCCAATTCGTATTTTTCCGCGCGTAACGGCATTTGATGTTTGCGCATGTAAGATACACTGTGCAGGCAGTAGGAACCTGTGCAGTTTGATAAAAAAAATAATTATTTTATATAAAACACTAATATGTAAATTTTGGTTGACTAAATTTCTGTATTGTTAAATTTAAATAGGAAAATGCACAGAACTACATTTGGCAGTTCGCTGACAATCGCACAACGAGTGAGGTAACTATTGTTAAGAGTGCCCAAGTTGGGAAAATTCGTTATTATATATTTTTACTAATTAGTGTTAGTTTTTTGGACGTTATTTGGGAATACATTTTCCTCTTTTAAAAAAATTAGCTCAACCAGTTTTCCTATAATGGCACTTCAGAGTCAAAATTTGCACGCTTTCAGTTCTTATAAGCCGCAAAAACGAATTAACATAAATACATTTAAAAGTTCTCACTGTAACTACATGTCAAGTGCTACTGCTTGATATGTTTTAAAATCGATTGCAAAATGTTTTCGTATTTAACAAAATGTCTGAAATTTTGAACTCTTTTGCCTATTTTATCGATTTTTTTTAAAATAAAAAATATTTTTAACATATGTTAAAACATGTCAAACAGTGTGAGTTTTTAAATTTGTTTCTGTTGATTGGTTTTTGCAGCTAATGAGAACTATAAACTTGCAAATTTTGACTTTGAAGTGTCATACGGGAAAACAGATTCAGCTAATTTTTTTTTATAAGAGGAAAATGAACTGCCAAGTAATGTCTACAGAACTAACACTATTTCATGCAAGTATAAAATTATGATTTTCCTTACTTGGGCGCTCTTAACGTTAAATTATATGCAGTAACGGTTAGTGATTTTATTTCAAAGGTTAATTCTTTAGTGCTCACATTATCCCGAACGACCTATAGCTGAGGCACGAGAATTTCGCGTATTGATCGTAGGTCAGGTTGAACGCCAATATCCTGTATATCACTGTAACTTCTGTGGTTAGACGACAGCTGTGTTAACACACATTTGAAGGTTGCAAACCAGTAGTAAATATTAAATAATTCGTGGGGCTACCCACTTGTACGGTTAGGAGCCAATGAATATTCGACTATGGCCAGTGTGTGTTTAGGACTGAGAAGTCTAGACTGCTACCAGAATAATACGCGAAATACTCGTGCCTCTACCTATAGCTAGGCAGCCAATTGACGTTCGCCGGGGCGTAGCCACCGAACGGCACGAACTTCTGAGGAAGCAGTTACACATTTCACTACAGCAGTTATTGAGGGTTCTGAAATATAACTGCAATAGGTAGGGCTCGAAAAAAAAAAAATTCCACTTTGTTTGTGTCTTACGTGCCCACTTGCAGCTCAACTTCGTGATTATTGGCAGGGTGTTTTTATGCAGAGTTATTATTCATTTGACTGCGCCAATCAGTACATGGACAACTGCGACACAACACGTCTGTGATTTGCGGGTTTAACCTCCAGACGTTGTATGATAAGGCATCCAATCACTGACCACAAAGCAGAGATGCAGGTGCGCACGTGAGGCACTGAAACGAAGTGCTGCAAAAATCTATTCGCGAAAACTACCGGGCCCTAGCAGTAGTACCAAGCAAACAAAATCAATGATTATTCTGTGTCGCGCGTGTATGTACGTAAGGATATGTATATATTACATCGCAATAAAAATATCCCACATAATTTCCCCCCTCCCCCTGGAAAAGAGTTCTTGACATTCCGCCACCTACTTGGCATGCGGATTTATTTCGACTCTTCGCGTCAAGATGCCGACAATAATTCCCATATCTAGTGTTCTAAATAGTCTTTTTGGATTCCGATACCGGAATGACACCATTCCTCTATAGCGAAATCATTTCGACAGTTTCAAAAATTGGGACCCTGCACTGCATTTGTCGGTCTCATTAAGAGCTTGGGCCCCAAGTTTCTCGGCTTTCGAGAGAATTATTTTTTTTAATCCATACGAGAGTCAATATCGTAAAATTGCTTCGTAACTTTTTTGCAAATTGGTTTTACTATACAATGTAATTTTTCGAGACAAACTGTATGATGAGTATAGCTAATTTATCAATTAAAAGGAAATTTCGTAAATTAACTAATTAGCAACTATTTTGCAGTCTTCTGACTCGACAAAATTAGAGTATGCAGTTTAAATCAGCCATAACAAAGTTACGAAGCCATTTTACGATATCGGCTCCCATTTATGTTTTAAAAAATAATTGTAGTTAAATGCGAAGAAACTCGGGCCCATGCCTTTAAAAATCATCCGCTACCGTTTGAAAGAACTAGGCCTACAGACAAAGTATGTCCACTGCGCCGTTGCCGCATTCACTCCTCGGTATCGCGTGGCATGTCGGTCGAAGATGGGACGTCAGCAATTTGGGCAGCGGAAATAAATAACAACACATGTTACCCAATGATTCCCGCTCCAATCATCATTCAGGTTATTGTAGCAGCAGGGTTTAGCGCCGTCATCGACAACACAACGATCCTGCACAGATTCGTGAACGTCATACGCCCCGGACACTAGAAGTTATTGTATCATGTGTAGGGCCGTGAACTTTACGCGAAAATAATTTTGACCTATGGTTTGTTTCGTTGCCTTAAATGTACATCTGCAGTTATTCTCCGTAGTCAGTGACTGGATGTTTTAACTCTCGCGTGTCTTGTGGTTCTACCAGAAAATCACAGACGTATGGTCACAGAATATTTAAGAATACAGAAGTGAAATAGCCGGCACTGAAACAAACTGGGACAAAATTCTTATCGCGAAAAAACACGGTCCCTACCAATAATTACTGCAGTGGCGTTCCACAGTTACACGATGCAGCTAGCAAGCTAAGAACCTCACTCTAAGAAATAGTTTGAAAATTTGCCATACATGCGTATAGGCGCTAAGAAAGTAGGTGTGGTAGAATTGTTTACCAGACATCCATGGTAGCACTCCAAAATTTTTTTTATAAAACAGCCAAATGTATACGTTACCAGACATGTATTGTAACAATTGTAAAAGTTTGCATATTTACAAGGCAGAAGTATGGTAACTGTCCCATGCTGTATTTAGGTTAATTACTTCCTAAACATTTAAGGAATTTTTGACAGTGTACTGAGAACTGTATTACAGAAATGGTGCATTTTCGGATTCACATCCATATAATATTCTTTGTTCCTCTAGATGTGAAGATTTTTCCTCCAAAATATTGACATGTAGTTTTGCAGTATTCTGTATACCCGACAATGAGTGTTTGGATCGTAAGCGCCGACATGTCCTTGAGCTAAGAAGCACCGGCCCCTGTGCAACAGTCTAATGACGAGCTACAGTTGTCTCTCGCAGAGCGGGTTTGTGATCCGTGTATGTGTGTGTGTACGTGTGGTAACATCCGCCGGATGATCGAGGGCATGCGGGCAGAACGCTAGCCCTACTTGTGACTGGAGCTCCGCGGTCACGTGCTACATGTGTGTATATAGACGCGACACTGACCATGGACTGGCCACCCGGACCGCTGGACCTGCCGTCTCCTCGAGCGTTAACCTGCTGGAGTTGAGGCACTATCACACGATCAAATACTTACTGAACTGAATTTATTGAACATATCGATGTCCCAGTTCAAAATGGAAACAGCTAAAAATTCCCAGATTAGAGTTAAATGCATACAGCAAAAATTTTGTTTCGCGAGGGAGCTCCCTGCAAAATTTTAGTTGTTTTAATATTTTTTATATTCGTACGAGACTTTGTTTGTTTTATAGGCATATATTGTGACGCTTTTTTTACAGAAATGAAAAATTTTCTAGCTTTCATAGTTTCCGTCAAAGCCAAAATTTGCATAAAACTGACATACAGAAATGAAGAAAAAAAAAAAATAATAATAATAAATAAAAAAAATAAAAATCCCACTGGAGAACAGTATCGCGTGCTACGTCTGGTCATAAATAAAAAAAACAGTATAGAATATTTCACGTATTTTTAAAGAATTGCTGAGTTTAAAATAAGAAAATGTCAACTTTGTGTACTTTTTTAAATAAAAAATGCAATGCAATATTTTTAACATGTCCAGTCGTAGCCCGAAACACTGTAGTTCAGTGCAAACTATTTCGTTTCTGTAAGTCAATTGGTTTTCGTTCCTTGTACAAAACATTTTTATGCAAATTTTGGCTTTTACTTGTCAATATACAAAAACTATGAAAGCTAGAAAATTTTTATTGCTGTGAAAAATAGTCGCAATATATGTATACAAAACAAACAATACCTCGTGCAAATATAAGAAATATGAAAATAATATTCTTGCGTGAATTCCCCCCTTAATATACATGTTAATTTGAAACAAAAGTACAGTGTCTACTATTTAAGGCATTTAAAACGTTTATAGTCTGTTTTGCTGAAATTATCACGCTTTAAAATAAATAAATATAATTTCTAGCTCTTTACTGGTAGTCAGAAAAAAAGTGTAATGTTATTAAAACAAGTGTATTTACGTGTTGTTTTTCTATTCAACAGAGTAGAGTGCACTTCTGCCTATTTGTTGGTGAGCCAAACTCAAATATGCAAATTCTTGACTTATTTCCCTTTTGAATTGGGCCATCGATAATGTCACCTCACAATGACCATTTATTACACAATTTCTAAACAAGCGATGCACAAAAAATGTAGCAGCTGTCTACTAAGCCTGCGCGAAACGGAAATATTTGGTTAAACCATTACAACAAGTCTCAATAATTTCGTATGAAATACCTTAAAGAAATAATGTGCGTATTGTATTTTTAATTTGGTTTTATTACCATACAGAACTCAGTTAATTTATTATTCGATTAAATACTATCAGAAAAACTTATCTGTTCTTAAATATTATATTAAAAAAATTGAAATATGTTCGAAACAAAAATCTTTCAGGAAAATCAAGAACTTCAATAAATTGAAAGAAACAGTGGCTGCGGTTATGACGTGAGACTGGATCACACTGCGTTCAAAATTTGAACTGAATAAATTGAAAGATAATATAAACAAAATTTGATTATGTGAAAGAGTCATTAGGTAGGTTTGCTCAACCACATGACCACGTTTTCTCAAGCACCAGAGGTTAGCCTGTAGTTGGAATTAACGTCTCGTCGAAAGCGAGGTCATGAGAGACGTAACTGTTCGGATAGGCAGAACACGGAGTAGAGAATCGGCCATGGCCTTTAGTTAGGAATCATCACGGTTGAGAAGTCACTCTCGTGACTTATTGATGATGGTGATGTTTATGATGATGATGATGATAATAATAATAAACTAAATAAGTATTTTTGACGTACATCATTGCAGCATTGTAAATCACTGACTGAATTCCTTGTGGAATTGCATATGTTTACCATTGTTTGCCAGTTGCAAACAAAGTCCTTTTGTTAGTTTACTTGCCTGTTTGTTTGTGTGTATTCTCTGGTTTTCTGTGACACACTGCTGCAATGGCGTATTTCATTTAGTTTGGCGTATGCCATTTAGTTTGTAACTTGTCCCCATTGCAAAAATCGTTCAATAATAATAATAATAGTAATAGTAATAATAAATCACCTTTATTTTCCTTCACGCGAAATTAAGGAATTATCGCCTTCTCATACACTAAATCAAACACTGAAGAAATGGATTTTATTAAAAATTACATTTGTGTAAAATAATAACAGCAAATTTACGTCACCTGGTCTTATTTAACGCTTCGAGACTTAACTTCAGTTACTGACTGAATGCCCCCATTGTAAAATTTTGCTAACTAAGGATAGCCTCGTAACTACTTTTCACCACAACTTACTTTTCAAAGTCCACAGTTTAGGTGGGATATCCTTCGCCATCTTGAATTAATTCAATTTTTATTATATTTTTTATTTATTTCTGTACATATATTTACATACAATACGGAATAGACTATTGTTTGTCCGTTACCTTAGTCGTATTAACGTTCTAGCCTATTTGATTTGCGTGCAGCGGGTTTAACATATAATTTTCTTTGTGCAAACAACTCGTGATGTTCTAAACGTACTGGTCTACGAATAGAAAATAAATTTTAGAAAAGGAATTTTCAACGCGCATTAAATACCACCGTTTCCGAGTCCTCGGGCGTAACAAAAACTGCATTTTCGCACACTTATATTATGATCATCTCAAATTTTAGCCAGATTTTCACATGTGTGAACCGTGCCGGACGATGATGCCGTTAGTTGTCGGGTTAATTCAAGGATATCCTGTTTCCCGTACCTCTTCATTCCCACCAGCACTAAATACCTCTCTGTTAAGGGCGCTGCATACCAGAGAGACCCGGTGATAGCACGGATAGATATTTACATGTTCAGTTTAACTATACAGGTTGTTAATGAAAGTATGTTGCGGAATGGATCCTTTGGATCCTAAAAAATTAGTTAAAATTACAGTACATAATACAAGTTTTGATTTCTAAGTATCGCGTGTTGCCGATCTCTAAGGCTTCTTCTTTCCTACGTATTTTCCATTTTCTCGAAAACGGTTCACTTGAGTGTGTTGAAACAAGGTGACCGTTTTTTCTCACTGAGGCCTCACGTTACAAACTGTATCGTTTAATATCCAAAAATTGCAAAGCCAAAACGTTGTAGCAAAAAAGAAAAAAAAAAAAAAGCTTTCACAATATCTAATAAGGGTGAAAGGTATTCGAAACCAATTTCACTGACCATGCTGTGTATGTGTACATAATGCATTGAAACAAATTGTTGCAGAATCGTGGGCTCTACTCATCATGTACGCCACATGTGGCCACGCGTGCGTTCCGAAAATTTCTTGCCCACGGGTGCCGTCATGTGGGCTGCTTTATCACGATAAGATTTGCACAAGTGGACCAATTGATGTTTGTTATTTGGGATGTGGCGATGAGGTAGTATAAGCACAAAGACACTTATCTCATAAGTCGAATATTTAGGAATTAGTTTGGCGTTTTTGATTATAATGAATAACTATTTTCATCGAATATGTGTTTGGGGTACTCTATTAAAAGTTGCAAAACCCTTGTAAGTAGTTTTATACCATCTATAATTTGTGTTATTTACAGTAAAAGTAATGTATGAGTATTTGTCACTTGGTTTATTATATAACAACACACCTATTTGTTATTTAATTGCTTGTTAGCGCAATATAATCCTTCTTTACTCTGAATTCGTTGACTCGTTATTTTTCTCTGTAGCTATAACTCTCGAAGGGCGGTCTATGGTTTACTGTATCCATGTTCTTGCCAAGTTTATAACGGGATGAAACTATGGCACTGAGAGAACTAATGGGAGAGGTGGCAAACCCTTTTACACCTTCGACAATTAAATCATCGTTCATCGGTATAATTGATGTTGGTTATTTCTAACTGGTGTTTGTGTTGTTTTAATGTTTGCATATCTCGTATCGTAACCCTATGAAGCTGAGGTAAGGCAAGGTATAAGTGGGCTTTACGTCTCGTCGACAGAGAGATCATTATAGACGGTCACACATAACGTGGTACAATGACGTGAGATGGGAGAAGAGTCGGCCATGGCCTTTGTTAAGGTACCATCCCAGTATTCGCCTGGACTGATTTCGGGAAACCATGGAAAACCGAAATCACATTGGCCGGAGCTGGGGATCGATGCCAGGTCCTCCCGAATGCGAGTCCAACGGTTTACCATTGCACCACCTCGCTCGATTCTAGGAAGCTAAGGACTGTTGCATATTCAATTTGGGTATGTGCTCCTAAGTGCGATATATTTCTCACAGAAATTAAACAGCAGTTTAGCAGGCTTAATAGTAACTTTATAACAAGAGACACTGCATTTTTATTAGTGTAAAGTATGTGCGTGGATTTAATTTCCATAAATTAGGGAGAAATCTAATAATTAATAGTGTGCAACTGTACATTACTCACTCAAATAATATTTAATATTCCTCGCTACTACTGTTCACTTAACTCCTGCTGTGCATCTCCGACGAAAACTTAAAAACAGGCTAGTGTTACTACGATTTGGTATGACTGAATGTTGATTACTTGAAACAGTTGATTGGTATATAAAACTTTATATATATATATATATTTAATAAAATGCAAGCTATACAGTGTATACAGGTAAGCCTCTACAGTGTTGTAATGAATCTTGAGTGTAGTGGCAACACTGTAGGACTCGCGCGGACATGTACACAGCCCGCTCCTCACATAGCCTGTCATCCAGTTCCATCTTTGTTTGCCTTTTTGCTATGTCGAGCCTGAGGGGAGCAATGAACACTGGGATGAACTGGATGAGGAGATGATGGGAAAGAAAAAGAAGATAATCGATTACCTTAAAAAAAGTAACATTACCATCACATCGCTAATATCAATTTTTTTTTTTTTTTTTTAGTTTATTTTTGTAGGTCAACGTTCTTTGCTGAACAACGTTTTTCAATTAAATTATTTCTGTGGAAGATAAAAAACGTGTGGCAATAAAGTGGGCAACTCAGTCCACTTGGGTACTTTTGTTTTCATAGTTTAGTACATAAGTGGAATGTACGTCAAATTATTTTAAAAAAATAATAAAGATGGGGTTTTATTCTGTAAAAATTAACATTTATTTCTGTGTTGTATACGCCTCTCTCGTGGTTTTTAGACTTATAATTCAAATGCATTTTCTTTAAGTGTACAAAATCACGTCAATTATCAAGTTATTTGAACCTTGAAAATACTTTTACAAGTAGATTTCTTTTTGGTTACTGTGAAACGGCAACGTAAGTTATCGACTAAGCATCTCCTCGCCTTCCCCAGTCCTCCTTCACTTTCCCAGCTCCACGAATCCCAAGACCTTGAAGGTTAATGAGGCATTTCCGGACACATAGTTGCGTCTCGTTTTGTTTTTGATGTGGAATAATGCTCTCCTCACGTACATAAATATAGGCTGTAAGGCAGTAGAATGAATCAAATGATTCACAGACCTCAAGACGTTTTAATTACTGTTTTCGTTATTTTGAGACACAGTTATACAAACTACACGATGCTTTGGATCGATACAAAAATGCGAGTGAGTACGAATTAAATAAATCCTTTAAAGGCTTTACACAAAAAATATGAGACTGTTTCTTGTCGTAAATGCTATTTTTGGAGGTTCATACTTATTACACCAAACGTCGTTATACGTAGAACACATTGTTTTAGTTAAAGTGAAGTAATGCGGGATCTGTAAAACTTATACGATAATACGATAGGTTTTTGTTTGAACTTTCTAAATGGTGCCATGAAAACCACCAATGCCTTCTTACTCCTTTATTCCTCAAAAATTTTGGTAGCGCAGACCATGTTTTATTAAACTCAAAAATGCTAGACATTTAAAAGTACAAAACTATAGCTAGGTACACACTCATAGTAGGACTGAACGTCTCGTTGACACGAAACTGACGACTCAGAGAAGGGAACGGAAGCGGACATTGGCTTGTTCTAAGACACAATCCTAGCATTCACCTGGCGTGATTTCGAAAATCATGGAAAACCGAAATAAAGATGGCCGGAACAGAAATCGAACCCAGGTCCTTCCGCGTGCGATTCCAGTGTTATCAATTCGCTATTTGCTCGGTTACGTTAAGTATGTCGCCGAAATTAAATGTACGGCATTTCAGCGTCAGAGATTATTCTTCAGAATTACGTTATTCGAGAGAAAAATGTTTGCTCAGAAAGAAAGTTGACAAAACAACTGTCTAGGATAGTTTTTTTTTTTATATTGGCTTCGAGTAACCTACAATTTTTTAACGCTGAATTGTGAACCATGCGTTCTTAGGAGGAAAAGATTGTAGCCATGTTGAATTTTTGGAGATATTTTTGTCTCAACTTTTCTTGTGAGTGAATTTATGGAACTTTAACCTAACTGCCGAATAGAATATACACTGATAGAATTTCAGACATCATAAATCTTTGTTTGCTGTTACTGTTGTTACAGATATAATTTTAGGTAAGAAAGTTATGAGAATTTTCTAACTGCAATTATATCTGTAATTACAGTAACGACAATGATATATGATGTCTAAAATTCTACCAATATGTATTCTATTTTGCAGTTAGCTTAAAATTCCATAAATGTACTCAAGAGGAAAGATATGACACAAAATACAAACATTAAAGATGGCGACGGTTTCTTTCTCCCTCTTATAATTGCAGATTAGAGGGACGTGAACGAAGCTAGTATAGGAAGAAGACGAAGCACTTGTTAGTGCGACAGATGTGCATGTGACCGACGTGCTCTGCAGCACTAACAAGCCCGCTATACCTGACAACAACGAGCACTGCACGCAACCCTGGTGGTTACGTCGTCATTAGAGTTGTGCTTCCCGCCATCTTCTGGAGGAAGCGGACAGTGACACTAGCCCCGGTAATTACACTTCTCCTCTTGTCATTCCACCGCCTCTCTTCCTCCCCCACCTGGCCCTCTATTCTCACGGAGAAGAGCCATCCGCCTGCCCGGAGTGTGAGCTGAAGGTCGTTAGCTCGTCTCCAACAATGGGGATTCCTTCAGCTAGCAGATGTTACGTAGGAAGCTCTGCAACAAGCTATTTCTTCCGCCACTGTTGCCAGATACAGCCTATATGGAAAAAGTTTGATTATACGACTTTAAAAGGCCATCACACTTACCTATTTCCACTACTTATTTTTTGCGATGATAATATTTAGTCTGTACGAAAGAAGGCATCATAAATGTGCTAGGCAGTTCTGTTTGAAACGGTCGAGCTATTTGTATTTTCCAGACAAGAAATTATACGGTTTCAAATAATAAGTCAGTTAACCTCATTTTCGTTAGTTACATAGTTAGTTAAACCTATAGTACTAACTGTCTTGCAATAATATCCAACACGGTGAAACAATTTTTGTATAAAATTGACAAATAGATTTTTGACACCTAGTCTCGTTTAGTTTAAAAAAAAAAAAAAAAACTATTGTGAAACATTATAAACAGGAGAGCATGGCCGGTGTGCAGAGCTTCAGCCGGCAGAAGTTAGTTCGAAAACTGCTCAACGTGTTTGAATGATATCTGCATAGAAATGCCATTCAAAGAACGTTACACGTATGTATACCCAGTTCAGATACTTCAGTGATCATTAAAACTTATTTTCTCGCTGCCAAGAATAGTGAAAGCGGTTCTTTATTAAGTATGAAACCGTACGTACAAAATATTTCAACAGATATAACGTGTGTAGAATACACATTTATATTATATACCATGCTATACAATTTTTGGGTTGGCAACCACTGATTTCTCTTACAAGCAATGCATCAGCACGTAAATCATGACTTGTACATACATAGGAAGTTTTCTATGAGAATATTATTCATAATTTTTTACGTAACATAACAACCTTACTATAACGATGTCTACTAATTATGTCAGTGACAACAATTTTTGTCACTATTTCTTTAAATAAAATTTTCTTTGCGGCAAAGCTATTTTGCAGGGGTTCACGATTTATTATTTTTTTTCCGTAACCGCCAAGACAATCCGGTTTCACTTTCCAATTTCCATCGTGATCAATTAAAGTACTTATTTACAATTTTATTTGCATGTTTGTAAAGTGCAGAATACATTAGTTTTCTTCTGAAAACAATTAGATATAATTAACTGTTTGTTTATATACGAACGTTTATAATCAAAGATAGCACTGGCCAAGTCTATCCGTAGTGAGCATGGTTATTTGTGTGGTAGTGCTTACTTTCAGGCGACCGCAGTTTCCTTTTCGGGTTTTTGCAGTGGAAATGTGTTTGTGGTAGCCCGTCACGTCCAAACAAATTACTAGCAAGTATCAGCTCAGCTTGTGTGTACACAACCGGTTCCGGAACAGAAACTGCGCTGATGTACGGTTATGTGAGAGACTGAGAATTATAATCGTGTAAGTCACAAATATGTCGTTACTATTCGTATCACACACATTTCCAAAAAATAATTTCCTGCAACAAATATTTCACTCTCAACTAATTTTTTGTTAACCATTTGAGTATTGCAAGAAAGTACTGCGATTTGCACGTGATTACAAAATAATTGTTCACCAGAAAACCACATTAACCGACTTACACCTCTATAAATCTAAGCCCCTCATATGTTGACATGCTACTGACGTCTGATAAAGCAGGCAGCCAGTAAAGCGCACTGCTCTACTTCTGCACTGCGGGACTGCATATCTACAAGGCATAAAGACAAGTGAGTGAGAGATTTTTAGTTAGTGCTTAACATAGAGGTCTTTAGCGGTGGTGAAGGGTGACATGAGGTGAGTGTGGAGCGGTGCCGGAATGAAGGGGCGAGGGAAATGGGAGATCCCCAAGAAAACCCGCCGATCAACGGCATCGTCCGGCACGATTCCTACATGCGAAAATCCGGGGTCCGACCCCGCCGGGAATCGAACCCGGATCGCCTTGATGAGAGGCGAATGGTCTGACCATTCGGCCACCGCGGCTCATGGCGTAAGGATAAAACTATAACAATGGGGCCGCCTTCAATACACATTTATTTTCGAAGCTATCGTATGTATATGTATGTATATATATATATATACATTAAATCACGCAAAGTGTATACATACTTATGGAAATAAAACGCTTTGTAAAGAATGCCCTTGAAGTATTTTAAAATCATCACGTGCTTTAGAAATAATATTCCCGATCTCGTAACATGTATAAAAACGGCCTTTTAGAACAGTTGTATCACAAAATATACTGTTCAGATTGATATGAAACTAACAGAGTGTTCTGCAATGAACCGTGGTACAGACTTTCTGACAAAAAAAAAAAAAAAAAACAACGTCGTCACCATTTAATGTATCATAGGGACAACGGGAACATTGCCTGCTAGTAAAACACTTTGCAACTATGTGCAAGGGGCACTGGGTGCGTGCGTCAATGTAGCCCTTATGCTTCTTCGCTACTGTGCATCCAACGCACGAAACTACTCCGTGTAAGTGGCGCCGTTAACACATGGCACATTTTGCGTTTCTCTTCTCATACACGAACAAATTGGCATACTTTTCTGTGCGGTGTTAAAACTATGCATATAGAAACTTTACGTAGCAGCACGCTAAATCACGACTTGTTTGTACGAAGTTTTCTATAAGAATATTATTTATAAGTTTTTATCGCAAATCTTATCTTAAAATAACCACTATCTTACCATAACGATTTCTACTAAATCATATTAGTGACAACAACATGTTTTACCATTTTTTAAACAATACTTTTCTTCGCGGCAAAGCCATTTTGCAGGGGTTCACACTTTATAATATTTATTAATATTATTATTATTATTAACACTAGCAAAATTCAGCACTTATTTCGAGTAGCCAGCCGGTTATACTTAAAGGTTCTGTGACGCGGTGCCTTAGTTTTACATTATAAATATACCTTACAAATACATATATCCTGGAGTTTATGGATACCTGTATTGCAAAGAGTTGTCTATGTCATAGAAAATATTAGAGCAGTAGATAAAGGAGGATAAAACAGCATCTACCGTCACCAAGTTTAAGTTTCAGTTAAAGTGTATGCATTCGTTTAAATTTATAAAGGTACTCAAGTTTGTAGAAGCAAGTTTGAAGGTGAGAGGAGAAAAAAAAAATATATGCCTATAAATTTTTTTCAGGAGATATTTTCATCGAAAACAATGCCAAGGTTTCGATTCTTTCCGCGTTAGTGAATTATTGTTCCATTTGTTTTAAATTGCTGTTCGCTATTAATTTCGTTAGCATTTTCTTTTCCACAGCCACCAAGGTAATCCGGTTTAAATTTCCGCAGGGATCGACCTGGATTTTCGCATGTGGGAATCGTGCCGGACGATGCCGTTGGTCGGTAGTTTTTTCGGGTATCTTCCGTTTTCCCCGCCCCTTCATTCCGGCACTGCTACCTACTCGCCTCACAGCGCCTCTCACCAGCGCTGACAACATCGCTGCTAAGCCATGACCAAATTCCTCTCTCACTCTTTACCATATCAAAATTTATGTTGTGACAAAAAAGTTATTTTTTAAGTGTTTCCATGGAATATGTATAGTGTGTTTCTAAGTTATATATCACAACTATATAATAGTTAACGCAATCAAAATTCTGCTTGTGATATACTATCCAATTCGTAGAGTCAAAATTTTACGGTGAAACATTTTTTGCAACATTTGGTTTCAATGCATTATGTGCACATCTGCAGCTCTGCCACATCGTCTGTGATTGAATGATTTTACCCTCACTTGCCTTGGCGAATTACAGGCGAACGGAGACACAGTAATTTTTTTTCTAATTGGTGTACTCAAAGGAGAAATGTGTCTAAACAAAGACGCGCTGCCGATGTGTACGAGAGACATTAAAACAAAGTGGAGCAAAAATATTTTCACGACAAAATCGTGACTCTACCAATACGGACCAAGTAAATTTACTCTGTGGGTCAAAATAAGAGCTTAACTTCTACAGCTTTTATCATGCTGTTTGTCATTAAAAACTCGACGCGAATAAAGGTTCTCACAGCATTTCAAAATGTTTATTACTTTCAGAACATAAAAGAGGTTGTAATTAACTGTGGGAAAGATAAAAGCAATAAAGTGCCATTACATATTTTTATTACTGTGGACAGAAAACACAAGTATGGTGCAACTATTTATGAGTGTCCTAGGCCTGGTGCACTGACGCAAAAAATGTATTGCTAAATAGAGCGAAGAAATTTTAAGAAATAATTTAAATTTTCGGCTCTTTTTCATTTCAAAGGGTAAGTTACGTCAGTGCAGTTCGCAACAACAGAAATATGACTTAATACAAAACTTGTCGCATACTATATACACAGGCATATATTTTCAAAGCAACTTATTTTGCCATTAACATGAAACTCATTTCTTAGAACGTAAGTTTTAGCTATTGTTTTAGTGCAAAACATCCAATAAATCCTAAACAATCAAGTTCAGCATAAAATTAAAGGAGATCGATCATCAAGGTTACTTGAAAAACCTAAGAATACTTGAGATCTTTTTTCAGGCGTTCGTACTGTACACATGTAAGTCGTAGGTGAAAAAAATAATTCAACAGGTCAGAATCATTTTTCAGTCTAAGCTGCCATACATGAAACAAATATTCCTGGGAAAACTTTCCAAGTAAACTCAGGTAGATGTCTCAAGTACCTCCTGGTGGTTGCAATGGTGAACGTAGTAGTGTTTTCATCGCCTATAAGTGAAGTAATCTCGCCGACAATTCGCCTCTGTTAAGTCATTCAGAGACGATACTATCATTTTATGACGTAATAGTGAAGACAAAAGTGCACTGCATATGGGTATATGTTGTAAACGATTTTACGACAAAATTCTCGTACCTAACAAGGACCGCAAAAAACACCCATAATCTTCGCCATTTTCGGCATAATCAAGGTAAACTTTAGAGGTAAATGGCGGATTGATGTACACACGTGTAATGTTCTGGGGATGATTTCCCTTAGCAGTCAACACTTATGGACGCTGAGCAGTTTTCGAATAAACTCATATTGACCGAAGTTCTGCACACTGTACAGCGGAAAAATGTTATTGTTTTAAAAATCGTTATATTATATTTGTATGATATATGGTTTGTTATGTATAGATACATTGTGGCTATTTTTTCCTTAAATGAAAATTTTTTAGCTTTCATGTTTTTTTTTATAACGGCATGTGAAAGGTTAAATTTGCATAAAACGGTTTTATGCTTGAAGGTAAAACCAACTCACCTACAGAACTGGAAAAATTCACGCTAAACAACGAAGCTGTATGCTACAAGGTCTCCTGTATAAAAATTTAAAGAAAATAATATTTGTATTTTAAAAAATTCTGAATATTT